>JAODAL010065268.1:0-18313 GCA_025379985.1 Phyllomedusa bahiana | reverse complement strand
GGGGCCCTAACTCCCTGTATACTACCTAAAGGGAGTCCTAAAACTCCCTGTATACTCCTGCATTATCCCGGGGGGGTTTAGTCCTTTCCTCACCCCCCAAACCCCCTTAGGGTATAGGCCTCAAAGTTAGGCTTGTACCCGTCTCCCCCCCCTGGGCAGTTTGTTTAGAGGGGGAACGGGTAAAGAGATGCGGGAAAATTGGGGATTCTAAGAATTTGTGTGTTTTTTTTGCGGGGATGAGTTGTGGCCGGGACAAGTCATCATGGGGGGTTGGGAAGGGAAAGCAGAAAAAAAGGGAATAAGAACGATGTGAGAGAAGGAACGACTCCTCAATAGGACGTCGGTGATCCCGGATGTAAGGGGTTTGTTATTCTATATTGGGATCAGGCTGTATTCACGTAATTGCCCTGAGCTGGTGTTGACCCTATGGGGGTCTCTAATGGGGGTTGTAGGTTATATCGGCGCAAAATATAGTGGCAGAAACATGTGTCCCTGACGTAAAAGGAGTGTGGACCAAGGGGAAAAGTGGAGGGGGGTATTGTTGGGGTGGAGGGGGTTATTGTTGTGGGTGGGGGGGTTATTGTATGGGGTGGGGAGGGAATTGTATGTGGGGTGGGGGGGGATATTGTATGTGGGTGGAGGGAGATATTGTATGTGGGTGGAGGGGATTTTATATGGAGGTGGAGGGGGATAATGTATGTGGGTGGAGGGGATATTGATGTGGGTGGAGGGGTAATGATGTGGGGGGAGGGGTTTTTGTATGGGGGTGGAGGGGTATTTTTGTGGGTGAGGGGTATTTTATTGGGTGGGGGGGGGATATTGTTATTGGGTGGAGGGGGGGAAATTTTAAATTGGGGGAGGGGATATTGTATGTGGGTGGGGGGATATTGTATGTGGGGGGAGGGGGATATTTTTGGTGGGTAGGGGGTTTTGTTTTTTAGGGGAATTTATGTGGGGGGAGGGGGTAGGGACAGGTTTTTGATTCTTGCCTATTGTAAATTTAAAATTTACCCCTTCTTTTTACACAAAATTTGTTTTTATGTTTTTTTGGGAAAATGGGGGCCGGAATATTTTACGTACAGTGGGTGGGCCCCCCCAAGATCAACTCCCCTGTGGGCAGCAGACCCCCCAGTCCGACACTGATGAGAACTGACCATGTAGCAAAGCAGCTGTATGAGAAAACAAAAGGGAACCGATATGCAAATTAAAACTGTTTAACAGGGGCCCTCCAGACTATACAAACTGATTGCAGTTAAAGTAGCCCTCTAGACTGCAGTTAAAGTAGCCCTCTATACTGCATTGCTAGCCTTTTGTTATAGGGATGTTAAAATGATGGAAACAAACTGCTATTATATGGGGCTCCAGAATACATAGACAGGCTTCTGTTAGAGGGGGCAATGCAGACTACATAACCAGCCTTCTGTAACAAGGGGGACTCCAGACTACATAGCACCCTTTTGTAAAAGGGGGGATCCAGATACATAAAAACCCCCCGTAACAGGGGACTCAGACTACATAAAGCCTTCTGTAACAAAGGGGAAACCCCGACCATAGTCAGCCTTCTGTAACAGGGGGCACTCCAGACTTCATAGCCAGCCTTCTGTAACAGGGGGCACTCCAGACTGCATAGCCAGCCTTCTGTAACAGGGGGCACTCCAGACTGCATAGCCAGCCTTCTGTAACAGGGGGCACTTAACTCATAGCCGCCTTTTTTAACAGGGGGCCCCAGATCATAGCCGCCTTCGAAAAAGGGGGACTCCAGACTACAAACCATTTTTTGTAACGGGGGCACTCCGACAAATGACCCTTCTGTAACGGGGGACTCCAGACATAGCCGCCTTCTGTAACGGGGGGCACCCCAGATCAACCAAACCTTTTTAACAGGGGCCTCCAACTGCATAGCAGCCTCTGTAACGGGGGGGACTCCAGACTACATGCCGCCTTCTGAAAAAGGGGGCACTCAGACTCATAGCCCCTTCGAACGGGGGGCATCCAACTAACAGCCTTCTGTAACAAGGGGGACTCCAGACTACACATCCAGCCTTCTGTAACAAGGGGGACTCCAGACTACATAGCCAGCCTTATGTAACAAGGGGGACACCAGACTACATACACCTTTTGTAAAAAGGGGACCCAACTAATCCAGCCTTTGAAACAGGGGGCACCCCGACTGCAAAAGGGGCCACCTTCTTTAACAGGGGGCCCCCAGACTCATAGCGCCTTCTTTAAAAAGGGGGCACTCCAGAATACACAACCAGCTTTCTGTAACAGGGGCACCCAGACCGCCACCCTCTGTAAAGGGGACTCCAGACTCAAAACCGCCTTTGTAAAAAAGGGGGCACCCAGATCAACCCACCCTTTCTGTAACGGGGGGCACTCCAATACATCCAGTTTTCCGTAAAAAGGGGGCACTCCAGACTACATAACCAGCCTTTTGTAACAGGGGGCACTCCAGACTACTTGCCAGCTTTGTAGGGGGGGGGACTCCAACTACTGTCAGCCTTCTGTAACAGGGGATCCAACTTTTTGAAAGCTTTTTAAAAAGGGGGGGGGGGGCCCCCCCCCCAGACAAATATACAACCTTCTATAAGGGGCACCAGAATGTTCAACGGGGGCCTATAAAGGGTACTGCACAACCAGACAGCTGGTATAGGGGGTGCTCAAAGCCACACAGATGATTAGTTTTAGATGTACCTGATATTAATTCACTGCTAATTAATTAAATAATTATTTATGAAGAAAAAGCATCTAATTTTTCTGTATATTTGTACAATTCTAGGAATTACACTTAACAAGAAGTAAAATGGAAAAATACAAATGTGAGGAAAACAAACTAAAGGTGCCTGTGTTTGATAAGACAGCAGAAGAGATAAAAAAGTGTCCAAAGGAAAAAAAAATAGCTTATTATGTTTGTGTCCCCCCGGTTTTAAAATTTGGTTTGTTATAACTACATACCTATGAATATGTATACATCTAAATGTCCAAAAATTTCACCTTAATTTAAAATCCATTAAAAGGGGAAATTTTAATGGGAAACAAAAATGAAAAAAAATAAAGGGACCCCGGAAACCATTAGTAAAGTATTTTGCCATGTATTTCTGGGAAGCATCCCTCCCTTGGGGTTACAGTGTAAATTTGTGAATTAAAATGAATTATCTAGTTTTCTGAAATTTTACAAACTTATTTTGATGGAAGAAAATAAGGTAAAAGAATCCATTGCTACAAAAACAAGCATATAAAACCAGTATCACATACATAGCTGTATAGCAAGCCACAGCAGATCAGATTAAACATTAACCCCTTTCTGACCTTTGTTTTACATTGCTTTCAATTTTCCTCTCCATCCTCCAAGAGCCATATTTTTTTGTATTTTTCTATGTACATAGTCATGTTAAAGCTTGTTTTATGCAGATCAAGATGTTCATTTTAATGATGCCATTGACCATACCATAGAAAGTACTGTGGGGTCGAATGTAAAATAAAAAGTTAGTGGGCCATTTTTGTGGGGATTTCATTTTTGGGGAGTTCACTGTTGGGCATAAAGATGTTAACTTGAAGGCAGATATGATTCCGTTGATCAGTGGTGTCTTGAACCCAGAGTCTTTTCAACTGCATGTGTGTCCTCTAGAGCTCTCTGTCCACGAAGTACAAGCAGACTTTCGGCCCACCGAAGTATACAGGACAGGCAACGTGAGAATGCGGCATGATGAAGTCATGCTGCCTCTGCAGGGGAACAGAGAGAGGAAAGTACTATTAGTTTTGTTTTATTATTAATCGGGACTTATAGATCGACTTACATACTAGTGTGCTCTATAACATACTGGGGGACATATACACCTACTTTAAAACTGAGGGGCCTTAATTACTGGGGGGGAAGTATTTTTATGGGGGCCCTGTAACCTCTTGGGGGACTATATTTTTCCTTATACTGGGGGTTTAAATTATTATAACCCACTGAGGGGGGATACAACCTACCGAACTGGAGAGCCCTAAATACCCGTAACCTACTGCAAAGACATATATACCTACCTACATACTGAGAGGACCCATATGACTACCAACCTACTGGGGGGAAATATATATCTACCTAAATACCAAGGGGCCCTATATAACTAACCACATACTAGGGGGCCTTATACAATAATAGGGGACTAATGTACTGGACCTACCAACTTCTAGGGCACCCTTTTATAAAAATACCCACCAACCAAATGGAACCTAAAACCTTTCCGACGGGGGGCCCTTATTACCCGTCTGCATACGATAGGACCTATTTTCCAAAGTTTACTGCCTATACTATAATGGGACTTTTATACCTTTAAAAGGAGCTTAAAAATCGACCTACTGAGGAGACCTATATACCTATCTACCTAATGGGGGGGGTATAATTTTTCCCAACGATGGGGGGCTATAAATAAAAAAAAGGGTTAACTTCCCCTTTTCCCCAACAGCAAGCACCTGGCTTTCCTATCATAGAAAAGCAGGTTGCTGAGGGAATTTGGTGTCACCAAGCATTCCTGTATAAACTCCCATTAGGTAGGAAAGTATATAAACACCCCAGTCGGCAGGGCCGCCATCAGAAATTTTGAGGCCCCATACAGCTTGGGAGCATCTGGGCACCCCCCATGCTTTGTCCCAGGATCCAATCCCGCGATTGCCAAAACCCTCCAAGGCTTCCACCCCAGCTGTACCCGACACAGTTTACTTAATATAGGGGCCTCATGGTTGACGTCTTGTCTGATGAGTTGTTCACTTTCTCTTTTCTTCTCCGTTTGTCCCAGACCTCCATGATGACTTCTCCTGTCCACCATTTGTCCCTGCAGAATTTACAATACAAACACCTGAGACTCCTATTTTTTTTAAATAATTTTCCCAACTGAGTGCCCCCCATGTACAAACTCCCCGTAAAGTAATTATGGGCTCCCCATTAGAAAGGTAGGTAGATTCTGGGCCCTCCAGTTGGTATGTAGGTACAATGTGACCCCTGGGCGGTAGCTAGGTAGCTTGGGGCCCCCGAGTGGTAGCTAGGTAGCTTAGGGCCCCTGAGTTGTAGCTTAGTAGCTTGGGGCCCACTGGCCGTAGCAAGGTAGCTTGGGGCCCCCGGGCAGTAGCTAGGGGCCCCTGGGTGGTAGCTTAAGGCCCTTTGTAGGTTGCTTAGGGCCCCCGGGCGGTAGCTAGGTAGTTTAGGGCCCCCTGGAGGTAGAATAGGGGCCCCCTGTATCTTAGGGCACCCCTGTAGGCAGAATAGGCCCCCCATAGCTTAGGGCCTCTCTGTAGGCAGAATAGCCACCTCCCTGTAGCCTAGAGCTGCCCTGTGTAGACTAACCCCACTTGTAGCTTATGGGCTCCCTTTGAAGAATAGCCCAGAATAGCCCCCCCCCCCCCCTTCGCCCTGTAGTTTCGGGCCCTCCTGTGCAGAATAGGCCCCCTTATAGTTATGGCCCCTCTGTGCAGAATAGGCCCCCACTGTAGCTTAGGGCCCCACTGTGCAGAATAGACCCTCCCTGTAACTTAGGGACACCCTGTGCAGAATAGGTCCCCCTGTAGCTTAGGGCCCCTCTGTGCAGAATAGAGCCCCTTGTGCAGAATAGGCCCACCCAGGGCCGGGACAACGGGTAGGCCAAGATAGGCGACCGCCTAGGGTGCCTACCTCAGCCTATCCCTAAGGGGCGCCGTTAGGCCCCGACCTCGCCGGGCTCCAGGCCGCTGCCGTGGGCCTGAAGCGCCCGGCGGTTTGTGACCGCTTCTGCGGGTAGCAGAGAGCAAGCGGCTCCCTGCCCGCAGACAGTGTCGGGACACGCCTCACCGGTGGATCGCTGGATACTCCACGGGTGAGCTGCAGGGCCTACACAGCCGGGTGGCCGCCGGTCCTCATATCGTGAGGACCACGCCTACGGCTCCGTGCGGCGCTCAGCTCGGCAGCGTCGCAGTGAAGTGATGTCATTGCGGACGGCTGCACTCTTCCTCAGACGCACAGCGCGTCACAGGCCGTGCGCCGCGAGGAGCTGCGGGGAGCGACAATCGCGCGGCTGACAAGACAGAAGAGGAGCGGCGCGCCTGGGAAGTTGGGTAAGTATTAATGTTGTTGTTTTTAGTGCCTGACTGTGGGCCCCCTTTATTCTGCATGTTGGCCCCCATCACGCCTGCCTGTGGCCCCCTATATCTGCCTGCGGCCCCTATCAATGCCTGCCTGCCGGCCCCGTTTTAATACCTGCCTGGGGCCCCCTATAATGCCTGCCTGCCGGCCCCCATAATGCCTGCTGCGGCCCCCTATTAATGCCTGCCTGCGGCCCCACTATTATCCCGCACTGCTGGCCCCTATAAGCCTTGCTGCGGCCCCCTATAATGCTGGCCTGTGGCCCCCTATATCCTGCCTGCGGGCCCCCCATATTGCCTGCCTGCGGCCCACCCCTATTAAGCCTGCTGCGGCACAAATGCCATGCAAGCGGCCCCCTATAATGCCTGCCTGCGGCCCCCATTTGCCTGCCTGTGGTTCCCCTATATCCTGCCTGTGCCACCTTCTAATGCTGACTGCGGCCCCTCCTATAATGCCTGTCTGTGGCCCCCCTATTTCCTGCCTGCGGACCCCATAATGACTGCCTGCAGGCCCCCTATATTTGCCTGCACTGCGGCCACCTTATCTTGCCTGCCGGGAGGCCCCCTATATTCTGCTTTGGCCCCCACTTCATAACGCCTGACTGTGGCCCCCTATATCACCGCCTGTGGCCCCTATAATGCCTGCCTGCGGGCCCCCCCACTAATGCCTGCCTGCGGCCACGTATAATGCCTGCCTGCGGCCCCCATATGACTGCCTGTGGCCCCATATATCTTGCCTGCTGGCCCACAAAGAATTGCCTGCCTGCGGCCCCCGTATAATGCCTGCCTGCGGCCCCCCATAATGCCTGCCTGCAAGGCCACCTATAATGCTCTGCCGGTGGCCCCCAAATATTTTCTGCCTGTGGCCTCATATGCCTGCCTGTGGCCCCTATTTACTGCCTGTGGCCACTTAATGCCTGCCTGACGGCCCCTCATTACCGCTATAATTGACCTGTCTGTGGCCCCCTATATCCTGACTGCCGGGCCCCCATAATGCTGCCTGCGGCCCCCTATAATGCCTGACTGCTGGCCACCTATATGCTTGCCTGTGGCCCCCTATATTCTGGCCTGTGGCCCCCTTAAGCCTGCCTGTGGCCCCCTATATCCTGCCTGTGGCACCCTATAATGCCTGCCTGCGGCCCCCCCCCCCTATAATGCCTGCATGCGGCCCCTATAATGGCCTGCCTGAGGCACCATAATGCCTGCCTGCGGCCCCCTATTTCCTGCCTGCGGGCCCCATAATGACTGCCTGCGGCACCACCTAATAATAGCCTGCCTGCGGCTCCCTATTATGCCTGCCTGGCCACTGGCAAATATAAGGCTGCCTGTGCTCCCCCAATATTCTGGACTCGCTGGGCCCCCTAGTATACCGCCCTGCGGCCACTCAATTGATGCCCTGCTGCGGCCCCCTATAATTGCCTGCTGGGGCCCCCTATATCCTGCTGCGGCCCCCTATATCCTGCCTGCGGCCCCAATAATTCCTGCCTGCGGCCCCCTATAATGCCTGACTGTGGCCTCCTTATATTCTTGCCTGTGGCCCACCATACGCCTGGCATGTGGCCTGCCCTGATATCCTGCCAGGTGGTACCCTAAATATCCTGCCTGCAGGCCCCCCCTATAATACCTGCCTCGGCCACCCTATAATACCTGCTGCGGCCCCCATAATGCCTGCCTGGTGCCCCTATAATGACCTGCCCTGTGGGGCCCCACAATATTCCTGCATGCGGCCCCCTATAATGCACTAGCGCTCTGCGCCACGGCCACTATAATGCCTTGCCTGTGGCCCCCTATATTGTCTGCTGTGGGCCCCCATACGCTGTGTGTGTGTGTGTGTGTGTGTTATTGCCTGCCTGCGGCCCCTATAATACCTGCCCTGGCGGCCCCCTATAATACCTGCCTGCGGCCCCTATAACTGCCTGCCTGGTGCCTCCTACTATGCCCTGCCTACTCGGACCTTGATTACTACCAAACTAATAAGCCTGCAACACACCTGTGGTCCCCATACGCCTGCCTGTCGTCCCCATTACGCCTGCGCCACCCTCCCTGTGCCCCCAAACTCCTTCTCGGCTGCACCATGACCTATGTGCGCACAACCCTAACATATGACTGCCTCAGATGCGCCCACATACCCCGTTCACGCTCCATCCTAATGCATGATCAGCAAACCACCAATACTTCCAACTTAAGTAATTGCCTGGCGTTTCCCACTTAGAATGAACATAAATACCTACGTAGTTGCCCATGTGTGCTGTGGCCCCCTCATAACGACCTGCCTGGGTGCCCCCATCCGCCTGCCTGCGCCCCCATACGCCTGCCTGTGGACCCATACGCCTGCCTCAGCCCCCATAAGCCTGCCTGAGGTCCCATATGCCTGCCTGAGGTCCCATACGCCTGCCCTGTGGCCCCATACGCCTGTGGCCCCATACGGCCCTGCTGTGGCCCATAGACGGCCTGCCTGTGGCCCCTATACGTCCTTGCATGTGGCCCCATACGCCTGCTGTAGCCCCCATACGCCCGCCTGAACCACTTGCCTATATATTTGCTTGAGCCCCTAGCTATTGTGATCAGAAAGCGTCTCCGATGAGTTACTAATGTAACTGCAGTGTAATTCACTTATATTTATGCAGAGCCTACATACAAACTAGTATCTACCACTATTATGGTCTCACTGTATGGCGGTGTCCGGTGGTGTATGTAAGCAAGAGCCTGTGTTCAGCTGATGTCTCATTGTGGGGGTCGCGTCATCGGTCAGGGTCTCTGGCCTGGGATTATTTGACTTTATGTAGTAATTGTTTGGGTCTTGGTTTTGTAGGAGGGTTTTTAGTAACAATCATTCGTTCGGTTAGATTTGCTCCATTGTATCGGTGGATTATTTAGTGAACTGTTATTTTGGGGTATTGCCACTCCTGTCAGCACGGAGGGGAGCGATTTTGAAACGCAAATTTCGTACAGGGCTGATTTTCATTGTGCAGTGACTGCTGAGGAGCATGGACGGCGGTAAGCTATGTGGATTGTTGCAGAGAAAGTGTTTTAGTGACAGGACCTGGAGCTAGGGGGGAGAGGAATTTAGTGTGGGGGGAGGGGGGTTTTTTTTTAGAGAGCGATGGGGGGGTGGGGGCCGCATTGGCTTGTACTCGCCTAGGGCACCAAAATGCCTTGTTCCCTAGGTCCCCGGGCCCACCCGTTAGATATGTTACTCACGTTGACTAACACTCTCCCAATGTTCTTATGTTGCTCACGGCCCCAAGCCTGCTGCTTTAGGCTTGGGGCCTAGGACAGGGAGCTCAGCAGGCGGCATGATGACATCACTTCCGTCGCGCCACCTGCACAGCTATATATGGCAGAGCACGGAGCGCATAGCTCTCTATGCACAGCCGTTCATCTCAATTGTATGCGCGTTGCAAGGTTGTGCATACAATTAAGATGGCCTCTGTGAAGCAAGGAGGCGGAAATTGCCGACAGCAGTGGGCCCCCTCCTTGCTTCACAAACCGGCTTCCCCGGTTTACTCCCCTAAGGGGCCCCGGGGTTTTGTGGCACAATAAATCCAGCAAGGACATGGGGGCAGAGGCACGGTTAGTCCCAAGTGATTAGCTGGCCCTTTCAATTTTACTGAGTGGCTTGCGCAGTGGCGGGAGAAAATGGGGAACAGTATGTTAGCTGGTGATTAGTGTTTCAAGGGGCCAGGCCTAAAGTGCGGACAGCAGGGCACTGTAAAAAAAAAAAGGAAGGTTAAACTTTTTTTACCGCAGGACCCACTTTGATTTACTAAAAAATGCTCTGAAAATTTTGCCAAAAAACAGAAGGGTGTGAAACGATTCGGCTGTTTCTCTTTTCTCTTTCATGCTTTCTTTTTTTATTTGCAGCTATTATTTGGTCCAACGAGCAAGCCAGGGTGTAAACCTCCAACAAAACCAGGCTTTGTTTTGGTTTCAAAAAGGGGGGTTTAGCAGTAGACACTGTCAATTGCACCATTTTTTGGGGGAGTTTTTATTAAAAAAAAGAGTATGCTAACAATTTTTGGTTCCTATGCTTTGTGCTTAGATCAGGGGCCCCCCAAAAACCCGGTCCGCGGGATGGCCCCGGGGCCGTAGCCCATCCCTCCCGGTCGCGGGACCGGCACATTGTCCCGGCCGCCGGGGGACTTTAGCCCCGGGGCCCGGCATCTTCTTGCGCGGTTCTGAAATCCGGCCCCCAGACCTTGGAGCTGCAAAAATTCGTGGGCTGTTCACTTAGAGAGAGAAGGGCGATGCATTCCCGCGCTGCCCCCCCCTTTATCTTTTGTAGTTCGGGTATTGAGCCCGATCTACAAAAATGGGCGGGAGTGTGATGAGAAATGCGTACACCCCCCCGCCGCGCGGTCTCGTCGGGCGCTAGGACAGGAGGGGGTCTCTGAGGGATCGGGAAATGGTGAGTAAGCTTTTCCTTTTTTTTTTTATTCTTTGGAGGCATATTATGGGGGCTATCACTATGGGGGCTTTCACTATGGGGCATATTACGGGGGGGGCATGCACTATGGGGCATACACTGGGGGAAAATTTCACTATGGGGGCATATCTATGGGGGCTATCATATGGGGCATATCATTGGGGGGTATTACTGGGGGGTTATCATATGGGGGCATATTTTGGGGGGGGGGCATATTATGGGGGAAATTTTTCACTGGGGGGGTATCATGGGGGGGCATTCATTTGGGGGGCTATTATAGGGGGGGAATATCACTAGGGGGGATTCATGGAGGGGCATATTACTAGGGGGGCTATTACTGTGGGGGCATATCCTGGGGGGCATATTCAGGGGGCATATCGTGGGGGGGATATCAGTGTGGGGGGCATATCACTGGGGGGGCATTCATATGGGGGCTATACTAGGGGGGCATATTACTGTCGGGGCATATCACTCTGGGGGCATATAACTGTGGGGGATTCAGTGGGGGCAATCATTGGGGGGGCTATTACGGGGGGGATATCATATGGGGGCATTTATGGGGGGGCATATCACTAGGGGGCATATCCATGGGCATATCCCCTAGGGGGGGAATTTTATGGGGGGGCATATCACTAGGGGGGCTTTCATAGGGGGGCTATTCTGGAGGGCTTTTTATGGAGGGCATATTACGGAGGGCTATTAAGGGGGGCATATTACTTGGGAGATACACTAGGGGGTATTCACTAGGGGGGCATAATCATGGGGGGGATTCAGGGGGGGCATATATTTGGGGGGCATTTACTAGGGGGGGGCATATTACTGGAGGGGCAAATCACTATGGGGGCTTAAATAGGGGGCATACCACTATGGGGCATATTACTGGAGGGGATTCATTTTATGGGGCATATCACTATGGGGGGCAATTACGGGAGGGAAATTTAGGGGAGGGGAAAAATTACTGGAGTGGCTATTCTGGGGGGGCATTTATATGGGGAAATTACTAGGGGGGTAATCATATGGGGGCAATCGGGGGGGGGGCAATCACGGGGCATATTTACTCGGGGGCATATTATATGGGGCATTTTACTGGAGGGGGATGTAGTTATCTATTATTACTGGAGGGGGTATGTTTTTCTATTAGGGGGGAATGTATTTATTTATTACGGAGGGGGCATGTTTTTATCATTGGGGAGGGGGTATGAATTTTCTATTTGGAGGGGGGATGTTTTTAATCATTGGGCGGGGTTGTTTTTATCATTGCTGGGGGGGCATGTATTTTCATTGTGGAGGGGCATGATTTACTATCTTGGGAGGGGGCAGTTTTATCTTATTGAAGGGGGCATGTATTTATTTTTCATTTGGAGGGGACATGTTTTTACTTTACGGAGGGGGATGTATTTATTTTATTCTGGGGGGGGGACATATTTTATTATTACGGGGGGGCTTTATTTACTATTCTGGGGGGGGAAAGTTTTTATTATTTACTGGGGGGACTTATTTATCTATTACGGAGGGGACATGTTTTTATCTTCATTACTGGGGGGGCATTTTTTATCTATCTTTTGGGGGGGACATGTATGTATTTTATTACGGGAGGGGGAAGTATTTACCAAAATTACGGGGAGGGGGGGATGTATTTATCCATCATTACGGGGGGGCAGTATTTTCTTATTAGGAGGGATTATTTTTCCATCTTACTGGGGGGGGCATGTTTTATCATCTTTACTGGGGGGGCATGTTTTTATCCATCATTCTGGAGGGGGCATGTATTTTATCCATCTTACTGGAGGGGGCATGTATTTTCATCTTCTGGGGGGGGGATGTTTTTTCTTCATTCTGGAGGGGGTGTATTTATCCATCATTACTGGAGGGGGGCATGTATTTTTATATTATGGGGGGGGCATGTTTTTTACTTATTACGGAGGGGCATGTTTTACCTTCTTCGGAGGGGCATGTATTTTTTCTTTTACTGGGGGGGGAAAATGTATGTATTTTATTCGGGGGGGATGTATTTATTATTTTTCTGAGGGGTTGTTTTATCCTCATTAGGGGGGGGATGTATTTTACATTACTGGGGGGGCATGTATTACCCATCTTACTGGGGGGGCTTTATTTATCTATAAATTTGGAGGGGCATGTATTTATCCATCATAGGGGAGGGGACCTGTATTTATCCATCATTACTGAGGGGGCTGTATTTATTATTTGGGGGGAAAGTAGTATTTTATTAGGGAGGGGGCTGTATTTATCTATCTTTTCTGGAGGGGCATGTATTTATCCCTCTTTGGGGGGGGATGTTTTTATCTATCTTATGGGGGGGGAGTTTTTATCCTCATTACTGGGGGGGGCATGTTTTTTATTACATTACTGGAGGGGGCTGTATTTATCCATCATTCTGGGGGGGTGTTTTACCTCTTTAGGGAGGGGGAAGTTTTTACCCATCATTAGGGATGGGGCATGTTTTTTCTATTACGGGGGGGGAAATGTAGTATTTTATTACGGGGGGGCATGTTTTATCCTTATTATGGAGGGGGCAGTATTTATCCATTTACTGGAGGGGGCATGTATTTATCTATCATTAATGGAGGGGGCATGTATTTATATCATTCTGGGGGGCTTTTTTTATATATTACTGGAGGGGGCATGTATTTATCTATCTTACTGGGGGACATGTTTTTTCTATTATGGGGGGGCGGCATTTTTATCTTTTCTGGGGGGGGACATGTATTTTTTTTTTTAGGGGGGGCTGTTTTATATATTATTCTACAGGGGGCTTGTATCTCTATAATCGAGTGATTCATTGTAATATATAAATATATATATATTATATTAAATATTTATATATAATATTTTATTATATATATATATATTTATATTTTGGAAAAATTGCGATAATATTAAGAAACCCCAAGCAGCTTTTGGGATCGCATTATTTAATATTGACTCACAGGCTGACAATCTGGTTACCCCTTTTATACCTACAAAATGCAAGTATACACTTATTGGGGTTTTTCTTTGTGTGTGATTCAAACATCTCCCCCTCAATTTCCCACCCCCTAAAAACCCCTAATAACTCCGCCCCTAATAAAACCCGCCCCCACCGGGCATTGAAAAATTGTTTTGGTATAAAACCGATCCCGGTGTAAAAAAGGTGGGGACCGCTGCTCTAGATATCCCATTCAATTCAAAGGGGTATATTTAAAACCCAATCTTACCAGTCATAAAAAGTTAAAAAGAGAAAATGTTCCTGTTTGTTTATACGGCGGGAAAAGCTCATGCCCACTGCCTACCTGCTCTACAGATGGGGGAAAACCCCCAAAACGCGTATGTAATAGAAAATTTTGGTTTACATTTTTCCTTTTTGTTCTCAAAGTTCATGAATAGAAGAAATTTGAGGTTTGTTCAACCTTAGGGGGCGCAGTGAGTTTTCCCCAGCCCTTTTCCCCATAAGCCTTGTGATTGCAGAGGGATAGTGGGCTAAAAGGCAAAACAAAACACTACACCTTAACTGGTGCTCTCCATAAGGAGAGATGTTCCCCTCCTCATACCCACTCATTGCCTCCCACCAGTCAAGCCAATATCGCTCTGCTCTACACTGATGAGGGGCAAAACCCCGAAACGCGTATGTAGATGAGCAATATTGGCTTGACAATTATCCTTTTTGCTTCTCAAAGATGCAGTGAATCAGAAGTAAATTGAGGATTTGTTACAACCTATAGAGGGCGCAGTGAGCTTTCCAGCTCCTTTACCATAATGCCTTGTGATATGCAGATGCTTAGTAGTGGGCTAAAAGGCAATCAAAACACTACACACCTTAACTGGTGCTTCCATAAGGAGAGATGTTCCCTCCTCATACCCACTCATTGCCTCCCACCAGTCAAGCCAATATCGCTCTGCTCTACACTGATGAGGGGCAAAACCCCGAAACGCGTATGTAGATGAGCAATATTGGCTTGACAATTATTCCTTTTTGCTTCTCAAAGATTCAGTGAATCAGAAGTAAATTGAGGATTTGTTACAACCTATAGAGGGCGCAGTGAGCTTTCCAGCTCCTTTCCCATATGCCTTGTGATATGCAGATGCTGAGTATGGGCTAAAAGGCAAAAAAAAACACTACACACCTTAACTGGTGCTCTCCATAAGGAGAGATGTTCCCCTCCTCATACCCACTCATTGCCTCCCACCAGTCAAGCCAATATCGCTCTGCTCTACAAAGATGAGGGGCAAAACCCCGAAACGCGGCTGTAGATGAGCAATATTGGCTTGACAATTATTCCTTTTTGCTTCTCAAAGATTCAGTGAATCAGAAGTAAATTGAGGATTTGTTACAACCTATAGAGGGCGCAGTGAGCTTTCCAGCTCCTTTCCCATAATGCCTTGTGATATGCAGATGCTGAAGTAGTGGGCTAAAAGGCAAAACAAAACACTACACACCTTAACTGGTGCTCTCCATAAGGAGAGATGTTCCCCTCCTCATACCCACTCATTGCTCCCACAGTCAAGCCAATATCGCTCTGCTCTACACTGATGAGGGGCAAAACCCCGAAACGCGTATGTAGATGAGCAATATTGGCTTGACAATTATTCCTTTTTGCTTCTCAAAGATTCAGTGAATCAGAAGTAAATTGAGGATTTGTTACAACCTATAGAGGGCGCAGTGAGCTTTCCAGCTCCTTTCCCATAATGCCTTGTGATAAGTAGACTGTAGACACCACTAATGACTTTTGCAAACTACTTTATCTAATTGAAGTTTTATGGAAAATTGACCTCTATTTAATCAAGGGTTAAGGCTGCTTTTCTATTGATCCTTTATGCTTTATACCAGGGCCATCTTAACAGCAGTGTGGCCCCCTTGGCAAAGCAATGGGTTCTGTCCAAACATGACTTATTCCAGGCCACATGCCTAGCCTAATGCAGCCTCCAGCCTACTAGGCTAATAAACTGTGGACTGGTGCAGGCAGCATGATATAAGGACATCATCATCGCCTACATCGGGATGCCCCAATGACATCTTGTTATAAGCCTGTAGCCTACAAAACTAACTGGGGGGTGGGGAGTCAATAGCTCCCTTCTCCAATAGGGTTTTAAAGCAGTGTCAGAGTGAACTGGCTGATTCCAACCAGTAGAGATGATTCTTGAGGCACACCGGTAGAGTTGACTCTTCTTGAGGCACACATTACTGCTGTTGCACATGACTCTTGATTTCTGCCTCTTTTTTCCCTGCTTTTGTCCCAGAAAAGAAGCCCAAGACTGTCATGACCAGAGGACCAACATGCCCAATGGTCCACTACTTCCAGAAACAAAATGAGAGTTGTTCCTGCTCCTCTGAACATGCAAACGGTCAAATAGGCAGAACCAACTGCTGGATCTAGGACATGTGCCCAGGATTACAGGACATATATCTGATAAACTGGGGCCCCTGTGCTTGATAAGACAAGATATGACAACCCTGCTTTATATTACTAGTGATGAGCGAACAGTAAATGTTCGAGTCGAACCTTGAGAAATTCCGTTCGAAGTTCGAGTCGAACACGAACTCAGAACCCCATTAAAGTCAATGGGAGAAGATGCTCGGGCTAATTTTTATACCTATACAGGTGAGGAGAAGATGTAATTACCATCCATAACACTACACTAAAACTAGGTGCATTATACGCCATGCATGACACATTTTAATGCACCTAAAAATTATACGCTGTGCGCCTCCATAAAACAATGCACCTATCAAAGCGCATTACATAAACTAGTAATGATATGCTATGCACCTCCGTTGTGCAATGCGCCTCCATAGGCATATTACATACACTACTAATGATAAGCTATGTGCTGCGATTTTCACATTGCACCTTAATAGACGCATTACACACACTACCAATGATATGCTATGTGCCGCGATTTATGCAATGCACCTAAAAAGGCGCAATGCGCCTTTTTAGGCACAATGCGCCACTTTAGGCGCATTATGTTTACTATGCAAGGTATACCTGACCTTTAATGCGCCTTAAAACTGCCACTGCAACGCCGATTTTCAGACATGAAAACTATTAAAATAGCGCGTATTAAATGTTGCTGTCAACTGCATGATTAGAACAATTATAACCTGCAAAAATATCAACTACTCTGAATGGTGTGGATCTACAATACAGCACCCATAGATGTTTGGGATGAAACTGAACATCTGCTTGCCTCGTATTTCACAGAATCTAGATTCATTTGGAATCTGGGAAACAGAATAAAATTAAAATCTACAGAATAGAAGAGGGTGGGGTAGGTAGGCAAGATTTTTTTTTTTCTCAGTGACGCCAATCATGATTAAATGAGCTTCACACAGCTGTATTGCTTCTTCATATTAACTAATGCAAACCAAACGAGTCCAGGGAGACAGAAGGGCAGGTTCTAACTTAACTTATGCCTACAAAAGGTGTAGTGGTTACATGTCTGATTCACATAGGCATAGTGTGAGTTTAATTCTGGATTCATTTATTTAATTTGAATACTCTTCCTAGTCTGTTTTAAGGGATGTGCTATAAAAAGCGCTATAAAAACAATTCTCTAATATACAGTTGAGTTATATTATTATGACCACTACTTGTAAATTCTGAAGGAAGTCACATGTGGTGAGCGGGCTTCGTGGGTATATAAGGTGTTTGATAGGCTATCTGCACACATATCTTTTTATGCTGTTATGGGTAAAAAGGGGAGATTTATCAGAGAAGATGATTTTTGGTTTTCAGCCAAGGGTGGCAGTATTTATGAAACTGTTCAGTTTTGTGAGCTGTGTACTGCTGTGGTAAAAGTATCACAAGTGGTCAAATGGTGCCATTGTGAATAAGTGATGTGGAAACTGCAGAACATCACGTGCTACTGATGTAAGCCGTAACTGTCAGTTACAAAGGTGTGTCGATGGCCATCGACACGCTACAAAAGAGCAACTCACCACCAAAATGAGAGAGCAACCAGACATGTATCTAAAACAACAGTACAGTAAATCCGACTGGGTATGGGGCCCTAGAGCAAATGGATGTCCCATTTTTCTGTGAATTTTTGTGAATTGCAAGTAAAGTTAGAGTAGAGATATGCAAGACAGTGAGGATGTAAAACCTCCTGTACATAAAACAGAATGGCGAGTCATGCACAAGAATGACATGTTCTCTATTCTGAGTCCACACTTTTGGGGCCACACCTATCAGTCTTTGATGGTATATCCTGTTGAGATGCCATGCCCTTTCACATGGGAGCTTGCAAATTATAAATCTATTCCTGATAGCATTCCTAGGGTTTCTCTGGGAACACTCATCGAAGTAGAATGCACTCTAGACGTTTTTGACATGAATCTATCCCAAGAGATCTTACCCATACATGCTAATTTTCTTATCTGGTGAAGATAGCATCTTCCAGAAAGACCATATGACATGCCACACAGTTAGAAATGTACGAAATTGGTTAGGAGAACACGAACAAAACTTCCAAGGCATATGGGTGTATTGAACACCTTATATGCCCACCAAGCCAGCTTCCAACATTCGATCTTCATGAGCTATGCACTGCCGACGACAAAAGTAGGAGGTGTTCATAATAATGTGGCTTAACTGTGTAGCTGCAATGGCTTCACACGGTGGTATACAACAAGATAAGGGTGTTAATACTTGGTGCAGCCATGGCACAGCCAATAGTCCTGCCTTCAATGTGTCCATCAATGGCAGGATGAGATTTCAGGAAACTTGTAAGGTGATTGGTGGGACTATCGGCTGCTACATTTGGGATGCACCCTTTTATTCCTAAACTAGAAAG
>JAODAL010065267.1:0-18313 GCA_025379985.1 Phyllomedusa bahiana | reverse complement strand
GTTTTTTCCCATTTTTTCCCTCCGTGGGCTTGAAAAGGGCAGTGCACAGAATGCATTCATTTCAGGTGAGCTGGCTTACAACAATCTTTTTTCTATAAAAAAAAAAAAAAATTTAGTGACCTGAACTGAAAAAAAACGCCGCCGTTTTTTTCCATTCTAACATTTGTTGGGGGGGCGAGGCGCCTTACCTCCCGTGGACTTTGGTGTTTAGGCTACGAAACGTTCCTATGTTTATGGTAGAAAACCCTTTCGGATCTGGAGGTACAGAAAGGAAAGTGAGAGAGAAACTGGGGGTTTGTAAAATAGGCAAAGGTGTAGGACAGGCGCTATTTACCCTTATCATTCAACCTAAGGTTGAGTCAAGGCCCCAAGGGAACCTTTTTTTCAGAAACAGAGGGAAATTATTGAATTCCCTTACCCAGTGTGGGGAGGGGGCCTATTTTTTAGGCTTTATCCGGGGAAAGGGCCCCCATCTTGAAAGCCCCCCATACGGGGGAAAAAGGGCAAGTTTTTCCCGGGGGAAGTGGTATGTAGCAGATAAAAAGAAGCCCTGAAATGTTCCAAATCGGTTGCCACAATTAGTTTTTGAAAATTCCTTGTGGTTCAAAAGTTAACAAAAAAGAAGTTACATCAAAACACATTTGATTTGTTTCATTGTGTTGTCCGGGTGCTGAAACAGAGCAAAGGCGCTGTCCCCAATCCCAAGGCCCCACCATGAGAACTTTGTGTAATAATTTTTTGAAACCAAAGAGATATGCAAATCGGATTTTTGGAAACGTTTCTGAGAAATTCGGGTTTTCTTTGATAGCACCACCTTGCCTTGATCCAAAAGATGGGGCCAGTTGGGGACTATTTTAAAGATATGGGTTAAACAGGTAAGTCTTTTTCCCCTTTTGTTTCTGAAAAAAAGGGGTCCTGGGACTTTGGACTGCCCCCGTATATGAGGGACCTGGATGATGAAAAAAAGGGGATAAGAATAGGTGGGAGGACCCTGAAAGGGGTTTTGCCAGAAAGAAAAAATTTGAAGTAGGAAACTTGAAAGGGGAAAAAAACAAACGTTTTCCCCACCATTTCCAATTTTTTATTAAAAAATTCTGCACCGCTTTTGTTTAGCAGCCCCTTTACTAAATCCATTGTTTACAGCCGGGTCTCCGGGGGTTTAAAGCCCAGGGCTGAGAGTTTTCAGCCCTGGCCCCCAAGCCCTTTGCTAAGACTAAACCTTCCTTCAGGCAGTATTGATTTGGTTAAAAAAAACCCCGGGTGTTGTATTCTATTTCCCGCCCCCTTGTACCCCTTTAGAAAAATCACACCCCACTAAAATGCGGGAGAAAGTTTTTTAACCCCAGGTGTTTTCATTTTACCCCAAAACCCTCTGTACCCCTTAGTAATCACACACCCCCACTCAATGGGGGAGAAAGGTTAAACCCCCAGGTTCGGGTTTTTAGTCCGTCCTCTTTTACTCCTTAGAAATTTTCAAACAAACTCCCATGCTGGGGCGAGTGTTAAACCCCAAGGTTCTGTCATTTACTCCTGTCCTCTGTACCCCTTTAAATTAATCACACCCCACTCATGCGGGAAGCAAGGTAAACCCCCAGGTGCTGTCTTTCCCTTTTTCCGTCCTCCGTACTCCTTGTTCACAAACCTCCGGGCCGGGAGCGAGTGTTCAACCCCGGTTTTTGTTTTTCTACTCCGTTTTTCTGTACCCCTTTTGAAAATCACACAAAATTCCAATGCTAAGCGATTTTTTAAACCCCCAGGTTTTTGTATTTTAGTCCCGCCCCTCTGTACCCTCGTAATCACCCCACACTCACTCCCTGAGCGAGTATTTAAACCCCAAAGGGGTGCTTTTCTTTTACTCCCTGTTCTGTACCCCCTTTTGGGAAAAACCAACCTCCCTGCTTAGTGATTTTTCCCAACCCCCAAGGGTGCGCTGCCCATTTTTTATCCCGTCCTTTTGTACTTCATTTAATCAGTAAAATTTAAAAAAAAAAAAACCTTTAAATAAGGCCCTGTGTTTGATAAAAAAAAAAAAAAATTCCCAATTTTGGGTTTCCTCCCAGGGATTTAAAACCTTAAGCCCTTGTGCTGGGAGGCAAAAAATTTCCCTTTTGAGCTAAAATTTTTACCCTACTCAGTTTTTTACAAAAACAGACTTTTTTTTGGAATACGAGGGGAAAAGGGCCTGGTGATGTCATCCTTGCTGGGTCACTTGATTTTGCAATTCAAAAAAATCACCCCAACCCCCCCTTCTGAGACACAAAAACTGAAGGGGGGGATAAAAGAGGTTTATGAAGCAAAAGATTGTGGCAAAAACCCCCTTTAAAAACAACCTTAGTTGGGTGGGAAGAAACAAACATTTTTTGGGGTCAAAAAAGCAAGGAGGATTTGAATATGGTCGAAAGGGTTTTGGAAACAAAAAGGGAAACGGGGAGGTGAAAAAAAAATTGTTTCCTTTGGAATTTGGTGCGGGAGAAAAAAACCAACTTTGCTCCAAGGCGGCAAGAAGAAGGGAAATCGGGATTTTTAATAGATTAAAACCTGGCATTTCTTTGGAAAAACCCAGAGACTGCAACTTACTTTTGGAACTTCATGAAATTCCCAAAAAAAGGGACAACGGGCACGGTTGATAAAAGATTTATGACGGCAAATTTTTGGGGCCTCAAACCCGGGGGCCCCAAAAATTTTAATGTTGCCCAAAGGGTTCTACACCCCCAATTCATATTTTTTTAAGGACAGTTGTTAGAAATTTTACGCGTCGATTTAAAAAAAAAAAAAAGGGAAACCTGGCCCCGGGTTTTAAAAAAAGGGGGAGTGCCCTGGAAAATTCAGAGAATTGGACCCTCGGGGCCCCAAAATGAAGATTTTCAGGTTTGGGAACGCCTTTTCTTTTTATGAGTGTGCTTTCCCAGAGAAAAACGGGTCAATCACTGTTTTAAGACCGCCCTTGGATTTTAAAACCCAAAAATAAGCGGGAAATTTAAAAATGAAATAAAAGAACCATTTCTATAAATTTTTCCTTTTTTTTCCGACAAAGTAGTTCTCCCAAAGTGTCAGAAATTCGGGCAATTAATACATGCCCCCAAACCCAATTAAATTTAGCGGGGTTAAAATTTGTGGGGGTGCCCTTTAAACATTTTTTTAAAGGGTTTTTTTTTGTGGGCGTTTATTTTGGAAATTTGAAATTGAGGGTTCCAGCCCAGAAAACAAGCAAAAAAAAAATTACCCCGTGGTTTTATTTTTCCGTTCTCATATCCATGGCCCGGTTCCCGGGGAGCAGAGGACGTCACTACAAACAGAAAACACCGTCCCCCGGGGGAAACGCGGCGCTGGTGAAAAACAGCTGTCACAAAAGTTTAGCGAAAACGAAAAGCGTTCCCCCCGGATCGATTCTAAAATTTTTGTTGACATACGAGAAATTTTTAAAAGAATTATTATTATTTTTGCCGTTTTTATGGGGCTTTATTTAGTTTTTGGGAAATCGGTGCTTACGTCGGGGGTTTTTTGAATAATGTTGTTTCCCGGGAGTTTAAACCCCCCAGATTTCCCGGGTCAGTTTATTATTAAAAAGTTATGCTGATGGGTGAAAAATAGTAAATCAAAAAACGTTTTATCTCAGGATTGTTCCGTTGCATTTTTTTCTTTTGCTATTTTGAACTGGTTGCTTTTTAAAACCCTTTTGCAAATTTCCCACTCCCCTTTACCAGGGGGTTCAAAATTTTTTGAAAGGGTAATTTGACTTTTTCTGTTTTTGAATTTGTGGGTTTGGGAACTAACCGCAGGGATTATGTGGCCAACGGTGGCGGGGAAGACCTTCCTGTCTTACGGGGAAATCCGGGACCCAAAATTCTCTTTTGGGTTTTGGCGCGCTTGCGGAAAGGGCTCCCCGGGAATCCTTTACCCTTTGAGCTAAAAAGGAGGGGGGGTCCATAGTGAGAGAGCTGCATGTGTATGGGAGTGTGGTCCCTGTGAGCAGTGGCCCCATCCAATTTTTCCAGCATCAAGGTTTGAAAATTGCCCTTTTTGAAAGAATTAACTGCTATAATATCCCCATATTTAAAACAATATAACACAAAATTTCTCTCCTATGTACAAGAAAATAATACTAAAAATCCCCGGCTAAATATGTCCCAAGGTATAATGCTATAATACCCCCCCTTTCCCAAAAAAATTTATAACTACTATAATACTGCCTCCATTACAAAAAAAATTTTAACTACAATAATACTCCCTCTATGTACAAAAATTTATAACTACTATAATACTGCCCCCTAGTCCCAAAAATATAACTACTTTTAATACTGCCCCCTTTTGTACAAGAATAAAAAATACTATAATACTGCCCTATGTACAAGAATTTTAACTATTTAAAAATTATTTGCGCCCTATGTAAAAGGGAATTAACTACTATAATACTGCTCCTTTTAAAAAAATATAACTTCAATAAACTGGCCCTATTTTAAAGCAGAAAAAACTACTATATATTGCGCCCTTTTGTACAAGAATAAACTTTTAAATACTCGCCCTAGTAAAAATAAAAAATATTTTAAAATAATACTCCCCAACTAGTAAAATATATAACTACTAAAATTTCCCCCTCCTATGTACAAGAATAAAACGCTATAAACTCTCCATATGTAAAAGGAATATACCACTAAAAATACTCCCCCCCTATGTACTTTTAAATTGAATATAATTTCTATAAAAACTGCCCCCTTTTTTTCAAGAATATAACTACTATAATACAAACTTTTATTTTTAAAAGAATAAAAACTACTATAATCTGCTCGCTATGAAAACAAGAAAATAACTACTAAAATACCCCTCCTATGTACAAAAATATAACTACTAAAAATCCCGCCTCCTATTTAAAAGAATATAATACTAAAATTACTGCCCTCCTATTTTAAAGAATATAACCTAAAAATACTCCCCCTATGTACAAGAATTAATTTAACTATAATACGCCCCTATGTACAAGAATAAAAATTACTTTTAATACTGCCCTCCTAGGGACAAGAATAAAACCTACAAAAATTTCTGCCCCCCTATGTAAAAAGAAATAACTACTATAATACTGTCCCTATATAAAGAATAAAAAATACTATAATACTCCCCCTTTATGTAAAAGAAAAAAAACTACTATAATATTTGCCCTCTATGTACAAAAAATATAACTACTTAAAACTGCCCCCAAAGGTACAAGAAAAAAACTACTATAATACTGCCCCCATTACAAGAATATAACAATAAAAATACTCCCTCCTTTGTAAAAAAATAAACTACAATAAAAACTGTCCCCTATGAAACAAGAATATAAAAAACTAAATACTCCCCCAAAGTACAAGAAAAAAATTTAATATAATACGGGGTTTATGTACGGGAAATATAATTTCTATAATTTTTGCCCCCCTATTTAAAAGAATAAAACCCCTCTATAATACGCCCCCTTTGTACAAGAATAAAAATACTAAAATATTGTCCCCTATGTAAAAGGGAATATAACTATTTAAAAATCCCTTGCTTCAATTTACAAAAATTTAAAAATTTACTATAATACTGCCCCATGTACAAAAAATATAACTACTATAAAAACTCCCCCCTTTTTACAAGAATATAACTACTATAATACTCCCCCACTATGTAAAAAAATTATAATTACAAAAATACTGCTCCTATGTACAAGAAAATAACTACTATAATACCTGCCTGTCCCCCTATGTACAAAAATATAACTACTATAATACTGCTCCCTATGTACAGAATAAAACACTATAATACTGCCCCTATGTACAAGAATATAACTACTATAATACTTGCTCCTAGATAACAAGAATAATAACAACTCTAATACTGCCCCTATTGTACTAGAATAAACTACTATAATACTGCCCCTATGTACAAAATATAACTACTATAAAACTAGCCCCCTATGTACACAAATATAACTACATAAATACTGCCCCCTAGTACAGAAATATCACTACTATAATACTGCTCCCTATGTAAAAGAAATAACTACATAATAACTGCTCCTATTTACAGGAATATAACACTATACATACTGCCCCTATTACAAGATATAACTACTATAATACTCGCTCCTATGTACAAGAATATAACTACTAATAATACTGCCCTATGTACAAGAATAGAACTACTATAATACCAGCCCCCTATACAAATCTAACTACTATACTAACTGCCAACCCTATTTACAAAGATATAATTAACTATAATACTGCTCCTATGTACAAGAATATAAACTAACAAATACTGCCCCCCTAAATGTACAAAACTATCACTACATAATACTGCCCCCTATGTACAAGAAAATAACTACTATAATTCACTGCCCCTAGATACAAGAATATAACTACTATAAACTGCCCCCTATGTACAAGAAATATAACTACTCAATAATACTGCTCCCTATGTACAGGAATATACACTACTATAATACTGCTCCACCCATGTACAAAATATAACTACTATAATACAGCCCCCTATGTACATAGAAAATAACTACTAGAATACTGCTTTCCCTATGTACAAAGAAATAAATACTATAATACTGTCTCCCTATGTACAAGAAATATAACTACTATAATACTGCTCCTATGACAAGAATATAACTACTATAAAAAAAAATTACTGCCCTATTGGACAGGAATCATAACTACTATAATACTGCCTCTATGTACAAGAATATAATAACTATAATACTGCATTCCTATGTACAAAATATAACAACTAGAATACTACTGCCCCCTCTGTACAAGAGTAAAACTACAAAATACCTGCCCCCTATGTACAAGAATATAACTACTATAATACTGCCCCTCATGTACAGGAATGATAACTACTATAATACAGCCTCCTATGACAAGAATAGTAAATACAAAAATAATGCCCCCATGTACAAAGAAAATATAAATACTATAATCAGCCTCCTATGTAAAGGGCAAAAAAAATATAACAACTAATAATACTGCCCCCTATGTACAAGAGTATAAACACTAAAATTTAACTGCCCCCTATGTATCAAGAATCTACTACTATATACTGCCCGTTATGTTACAAGAAGTAGAACAACTATAATACTGCCCCCTATGTACAAGAATATAACTACTATAATACTGCTATCCCAATGTACAAGAATAAAATACAATAATACTGCCTCCTATGTACAAAAGAGATAACTACTATAATACTGCCCCCTATAGTACAAGAAAATAACTACTATAATACGCCCCCTATGTACAAGATATAACTACTATAATCCTGCTCACCTATGTACCGGAATATAACTACTATAATACTAGCCCCCTATGTACAAAATATAACTACTAAATACATGCCCCCTATGTACAAGAATATAACTACTATAATACTGCTCCCTAGTTTCAAAGAAGATAATTATAACTACTATACATACAGCTCTATTACCAGAATATCACTACTATATTTACTGCCCCCTATGTGAACAGAATATAACTACTATAATACAGCCTCCTACTGTACAAGAATATGAACTACTATAATACTGCCCCCTAAGGTACAAGGGAGAAATTATAATACTATAATACGGCCCTCCTATGTACAAAATATAAACTACTAATAATACTGCCCCCTAAGTCAAGAGTATAACTACTAAAATACTGCCCCCAATGTACAAGAAATAATAACGCACTATAATACTGGACCTGCCCTATGACCGGAATATAACTACTATAAACTGCCTCCCCTATGTACAAGAATATAACTATATATACTTGCCTCCCCTATGTACAAAGAGAGATAACTACTATAATACTTGCCTCCTATGTACAAGAATTATAACTACCAATAATACGGGGCCCCCTATGTACAAAGAGTTTAACAACTAAATATACTGCCCTAGTACAAGAATATAACTACTATATATACTGCCCGTTTATGTACAAGAATATATCTACTATAATACTGCCCCTATGTACACAGAATATAACTACTATAAAATACATGCTCCCAATGTACAAGACTATAAATACTTATAATACTGCCCCCTATTACAAGAATAAACTACTAAATACAGCCCCGCTATGACAAGAATATAACTACTATAATACTGCCCCTATTACAAGAATAATAACTACTATAATACAGCCTCCTATGTACAAGAATATAAATACTAAAATACTGCCCCCTATGTACAGAGAATATAACTTACTATAAAAAATAAAACCTGCCCTTTTTGGGCCCCTATGTACAAGAATATACTACAATAATACTTGCTCCCTATGTACAAGAATATAACTACTATAAATACTGCCTCCTATGTCCAAGAATATAACTACTATAAATACTGCCTCCTATGTACACAGAATATAACTACTATAAGACTGCTCCTATGGAACAAGAATTTAACTACTATAATACTGGCCCCCTCATGTAACAAGATACACTACTAAAATACTGCCCCTATACAAGAAAGATAACTACTATAATACTGCTCCTATTACATAGAATATAACTACTATAATACTGCCGCTGACAAAGAATATAACTACTATAATACTGCCTCCTATGTACAAGAATATAACTGCAATAATACTGTCCCCTATGTACAAGAATTTAATATTATACTGCCCTCTATTGACAAGAATGTGGAGGTGAACCTATTGAAGAACCATTATATTTAATAACATTAAACTTTAAATAATGGAATATATGGAACCGGCCGTGGTCTGTGAGCTCCAGGTTAGACTCTAGCACCTTTGTTCCGTTCTTCCCTCAGGGCTCCTCTATCTGTCAGACTCCTCTTTCCCCTTCAGGTTCCTCTCTAGCCTTTGAGCTCTTCTCTATCCCCCAGACTCCTCTCTGCCCTTCAGGCGGCTGTCCCCCCGCGCCCCCCGGCTCCTCTCTATCCTTCAGGCTCCTTTCTACTTTTTAGGCTTGTCTCTGACCTGCAGGATCCTGCCTCCTCCTTTCTTCTCTACCCTCCAGGCTATTCTCTTCCCTCCAGGTTCCTCCTTACCCTTCAAGGTCTTCTGTACCCTGCAGGCTTCTTTCTACCCTTCAGGCTCTTATCTACCCTCCATGTCCCTCTCTACTCTTCAAGCTCCTGTCTTTTTCCCAGGCTCCTCTCTATCCTCCAGGTTCCTCTCAACCCCCTCAGGCCCTTTTCTCCCCTCCAGGCTCCTCTCTCCCCTCCAAGCTCCCGTCTAGCCTCCTTGTTCCTTTCCACCCTCCAGGCTCCTCTCTACCTTTTATGCTCCTTTCTCCTCCCTCAAGGCTCCTCTGTACCCTATATGCTCATCTCTCCCCTCTAGGCTCCCTTCTAGCCTCACACAGAGGAGCACACACACCTTAAGTGGTCAGCCGGTCCCGGTGGTCAGCCGATCCCGGTGGTCAGCCAGTCCCGGTGGTCAGCCAGTCCTGCTGACATTGTGTACAGCTAGCTTTAGAACCGTGTTTCCCAACTCCAGTCCTCAGGCCTCACCAACAGGTCAAGTTTTCAGGATCTCCTCAGCATTGCACAGATGATATACTCATCGTCACTGTTCTGTAGGAGATCCTGAGAACATGACCTGCTGGTGGGTCTTGAGGACTGGAGTTGAGAAACACTGCTTTAGATTATGGCATCATATTAAGTGAAACCTGACAATGGTTGAGTCCCACAAGGTGGTCCTAATGACGCCCGTTGGGGTGACCTTTGCTTTTGAGAAATGTTTATCCGATATTTGGCGAGGACTTCATCCAGACCTTCAAGGTGAAGCGTCCTGCGGCCTGGGTGGACCTGATGATCGCGTTTGAGGCTCGGAAGAGAACCGCGGCTCCGCAGAGGTCCAACCACCTGAACATCTCCCTCCCGTTCTCCTTCATTGACTTCTACAGGAGACATACCAGGCAGAATGTGGAGACTGCGCTACGGAAGAGCAGGTGAGGAGGGGGCCCCAAGATCAGATCCACGGGGGCCTAGATTCATGTAGGTCTGTGGGACAGAACCTGTGGTTTCGTAATGCCAGCGGAATGCAAGACTTGAGAACAACATGAATGGTCCTGATAGCCCCCATCATGTAGGATGAGGACCCCACAACTGGTCCTCTCATAGGGTCTCATGAGAAGGTGTTGGTAAGGTGCTATGGAGTTAGGGCCCCCACATGGTAAGGTGTGCCGGGGTCCTCACAGCTGGTCCTCTATGCACACAGCCTGTCCTCTCATAGGGTCTCATGGAGAAGGTGCGGTGAGGTGCTATATGATTTAGGGCCCCCACATGGTAAGGCGTGCCGGGGTCCTCACAGCTGGTCCTCTAGTACCACAGTCGATGGTCCTCTCATAGGGTCTCATGAGAAAGGTTTGGTAAGGTGCAATGGAGTTTAAGGCCCCACATGGTAATGCGTGCCGGGGACCCTCACCCAGCTGGTCCTCAAGTGCCACGTCGATAGGTCCCTCTCAGAGGGTCTCATGAGAAGGTAGTTTATGTAAGGGCTATGGAGTTAGGGCCCCCCACATGAAACTGCCGGGTCCTCACAGCAGGTCCTCTAGTGCCACAGTCGATGGTCCTCTCAGAGGGTCTCATGAGAAGGTGTTGGTAAGGTGCTATGGAGTAGGCCCCCACTTGGTTAAGGCGTCTGGGGTCCTTCCACACAGCTGGTCCTCAGTGCCACAGTCAGATGGTCCTCGCATCAGGGTCTCAATGAGAAGTGTTTGTAAGTGCTATTAGTTAGGGCCCCCACATGGTAAGGCGTGCTGGGGTCCTTCCTCACAGCTGGTCCTCTAGTGCCACAGTCGATGGTCCTCTCATAGGGACTCATGAGAAGGTGTTGGTAAGGTGCTATGGAGTTAGGGCCCCCACATGGTAAGGAGTGCCGGGGTCCTCACAGCTGGTCCTCTAGTGCCACAGTCGATGGTCCTCTCATAGGGTCTCATGAGAAGGTGCGGGTGAGGTGCTATGGAGTTAGGGCCCCCACATGGTAAGGCGTGCCGGGTCCTCCACAGAACGCTGGTCCTCTAGTAAAACCAACAGTCGATGGACCTCATCAAGGTCTCAGAGAAGGTGTTGGTAAGGTGCTATGGAGTTAGGGCCCCCACATGGTAAGGCGTGTTGGGGGTCCTCACAGCTGGTCCTCTAGTGCCACAGTCGATGGTCCTCTCATAGGGTCTCATGAGAAGGTGCGGGTGAGGTGCTATGGAGTTAGGGCCCCCACATGGTAAGGCGTGCCGGGGTCCTCACAGCTGGTCCTCTAGTACCACAGTCGATGGTCCTCTCATAGGGTCTCATGAGAAGGTGTTGGTAAGGTGCTATGGAGTTAGGGCCCCCACCTGGTAAGGCGTGCCGGGGTCCTCACAGCTGGTCCTCTAGTACCACAGTCGATGGTCCTCTCATAGGTTCTCATGAGAAGGTGTTGGTTCGGTGCTATGGAGTTCGGGCCCCCACATGGTTTGGCGTGCCGGGGTCCTCACAGCTGGTCCTGTAGTGCCACAGTCGATGGTCCTCTCATAGGGTCTCATGAGAAGGTGTTGGTAAGGTGCTTATGGAATAGGGGGCCCCTACCCACATGGTAAGAGCGTGCTGGGGTCCTTCCACACAGCTGGTCCTCTAGTTGCCACAGTCGAGTGGGTTTTCCTCTCAGAGGTCCATGAGAAGGTGTTGTAAGGTGCTATGAGTTAGGGGCCCCCACATGGTAAGGCGTGCTGGGGTCCTTCCTCACAGCTGGTCCTCTAGTGCCACAGTCGATGGTCCTCTCATAGGGTCTCATGAGAAGGTGTTGGTAAGGTGCTATGGAGTTAGGGCCCCCACAAGGGTAAGGCTGCCGGGGTTCCACAACAGCTGGTCCTCTAGTGACACAGTCCGCCTGGTTTTTATCCCCTCTCATAGGGTCTCATGAGAAGGTGCGGGTGTGGTGCTATGGAGTTAGGGCCCCCACATGGTAAGGCGTGCCGGGGTCCTCACAGCTGGTCCTCTAGTGCCACAGTCGATGGTCCTCTCATAGGGTCTCATGAGAAGGTGCGGGTGAGGTGCTATGGAGTTAGGGCCCCCACATGGTAAGGCGTGCGGGGGGTCCTCACAGGTGCCCCTATCCCTGTGCTGTGTGAAACGGCCAGACCACAGCAGTGATGTCCATGTCCCCATATTGATCATAGTCCCCCCCCCCCCACCCTCCATCCAGGGATTAGCGTCGCCTCAGCAGCCCTCGTGTGCCGGGATGGATTCACATTGATCTGACATTGACAGCTGCTCTGGTGTCTGGTGGACAACCGCCTAATGATGCCCCGAGGGCAGGAGGGGAAGCCGGAGAGATAGTGCGGGGTCCATGTAATGAGGACGCGGCCCCACCAGTCAGGGACACCTACCCTGTGACATCAGAAACAAGTATGACCAGCCTGAGGGGCGAGTGTAAAGATAAAACATGGCGGCTCAGAGCTGTGCTGCACGCCAGAGCCCAATAATACTGCAATATACTCCAGAAGTGACCGTGTCAAGTAGTGTCACATAAGAGCACCAGATATAGTGCTAAACACAGTAACACTGCCTAACAGTCGCCAGATACTACTGCCATAATGTGCCCAATACTATACAGCACCCAAGTGCCACACAGAGCCAAGTAGTGCTACTCACAGTAACACTGCCTAATAGCCCCCTGATACAATGGCATTGATACGTGGGCACATTATGGCAGTATTGTAGCAACCGCCAACACACAAATCACAAAACCATGCTAATAGAGGAGCTCAGCTAGCAACGCTATACAAAGCTCCATAGAGTACGTGGTCATAGAGCCAGGCACTGCCATGAGTGCTCCTACTGCTGCCCGAGTATCAGTACCATACAGTCTCTACATACCGCCACCTCATATGGGCACCATACAGCCGCCATGTAGTCCTCTACCCCCACAGTCTCCTCATTCACCCTCTTAGGGGCAGCGTCACACAGATATAATGGGGCAGTTCTGGTGCCAGGATTACAGCCACCCCTGGTCTGATGGCCTGAGCCTATAGCACTCTAGTGGATACAGGGACTCCCAGGATGTGAGCAGGGCACGGTGAGGCGGTATTCTACACAGGATACTGTTATGGCTTAGATTTCTGTGCTATTCCTCTGCTGCCCTGCAGGTGTCCCCGCTGTTACTTCAGATTTCTATAGCTAACAAGATGGTTGTATGGTGTTAGTGTCGCCCTCTGGTGGCTTTATTACATTAGTCTTACAAGACATTTACAATGGAAGTCACTATATAAAGAGCAGGAGGTCAGGAGTGTGACGTCACTATATAGAGAGCGTCTGTTATACCTGCTGCACCTCTCACACTGATAGCAGGAGGTCAGGAGTGTGACGTCACTATACAGAGAGCGTCTGTTATACCTCCTGCACCCTCTCACACTGAATACAGGAGGTCAGGGGTGACGTCACTATATAGAGAGGGCTGTTATACCTGCTGCACCTCTCACACTGATAGCAGGAGGTCAGGAGTGTGACGTCACTATATAGAGAGCGTCTGTTATACCTGCTGCACCTCTCACACTGATAGCAGGAGGTCAGGAGTGTGACGTCACTATATAGAGAGCGTCTGTTATACCTGCTGCACCTCTCACACTGATAGCAGGAGGTCAGGAGTGTGACGTCACTATATAGAGAGCGTCTGTTATACCTGCTGCACCTCTCACACTGATACAGGAGTCGGGAGTGGTGACGTCACTGTATTAGAGAGCGTCTGTTATACCTGCTGCACCTCTCACACTGATAGCAGGAGGTCAGGAGGGTGAAGACACTATAGATAGAGCGTCTGTTATACCTGCTGCACCTCTCACACTGATAGCAGGAGGTCAGGAGTGTGACGTCACTTATAGAGAGCGTCTGTTATACCTGCTGCACCTCTCACACTGATAGCAGGAGGTCGGCAGTGTGACGTCACTATATAGAGAGCGTCTGTTATACCTGCTGCACCCCCCACACTGATAGCAGGGGTCGGAGTGTGCGTCATGTATAAGGCTGTTATACCTGCACCCTACAACTGATAGCGGGAGGTCAGAGGGTGACGTCCTAATTGAAGAGCGTTTTTTCCTGCTGCACCTCTCACAAGATAGAGGAGGTAGCGTGTGAGCATAATAGAGAGGTCGTTATCCTGCTACACCCTCCATGTTTTCAGGACCATTTTGGGACCCCTTTATTGGCGTCTTTTTTAACCTGTCACCCCTCAAACTGAAGCGGAGGTCGGCAGTGTGACGTCATTTAGAGACGCCGTCTTTTTTTTTCCTATGATTTCTCCCTTTTTTGTAGTGTAATTTGTGAAGTGGTGTCGAGGGGATGCGCGGATGTCCTGAACCCAATGAAGAACTCTTCCGCCGACCTCCGCAGATTGCAGCCATAGGTACGAGCCCCCCCCCCCCCCCCATATTTCCTATTACAGTACGGTATATACATTGTAGCATTGTTTCTTCGGGCTTTTTTTCCGGGGCTCCCCCCAGCTTTCCTAGGCACAGATAGGGTTGGTTTGATGTTTATCCACCTCCCTCGTGAGGACACCAGGGCTGGGGGTGACCCTCCCCGTACCAGTGACTCAGCGCGGGGCTGGAGTTGTGAGATCTCAGGTGATTCATCTCGAGGTGTAGCAGAGCCGGATGATTTACCGCTTCAGACAAGCCGCCATTAATGATGTATGCGGGCGCAGCGCTCCGTAACCCACACGGCTCTGCTGCTCTGCAGTATTGGGGACGCTGCACCTGCTCTGCTTCAGAGCTGGAGAGACCTCCCGGGATACAACATCGTGTCAGGTTATGTCTATGGTCACCTTGCCACCCAACCTTCTCAGACCCTGACGGACACTATGGCCCGGCCCCCCGTCAAGGCTTTTTTTTTCAGGAGTGGAAAGTTGACTTGGCAGCGTCCAGTTATTAATATAGGGAAAACCCTTAAAGGCTTTTAAGGTATAAAAGCCCAAGGGGGGTCCACGAGGCCCTGACCCCCCAGGCCCCCCGATCTGTCAACCCCGGAAAACAGGAGGTCACCCCCGAAGTGACCACAGGAGGGTGAACCACGTCTAGAAGCCCCTTGGTCTTAAATCTGCATCCCTCTATACAAGGGGGTTCGTTTCCATGCCCAACTGAAAAGTTAAATAAACAGACAGGGTTTTAAAGAACCCAAAAAGACAGAAGAAAAAGCCAGATCACAAGCCGAAGGTCAGGACAGGCGGAGTTCTTTCCTCATTGAGTCTCAGGCAGAAGGTCGGGGCCCAGGGGGGGTTAAATTCCTCTTTTGGTTTCTGGGCCAAAGGTCGGGGGACGGGGCGAGTTTTTCCTATTGGTTGACAGAAGGGCAGGGAAAGGGGGGGGGGCTTTTTGGTTCAGGCAAAAGGTAGGAAGGCGGAGTTCTTTCCCTCTTTGGGTCTCAGACAAAAAGGTAAGGACAGGCGGATTTCCCTTTCCCTCATTGGTCTCGGCAAAAAGGTCAGGCAGGGGGGAGTTCTTTCCTTATTGGGGTCTCAGGCGAAGGTCAGGGGCGGTGGAGTTCTTTCCTCTTTAAAGTCTCAGGGGGGGGAAGGTCAGGACAGGCGGAGTTCTTTCCTCATTGAGTCTCAGGCAGAAGGTCAGGGCAGGCGGAGTTTTTTTTCCCTCTTTGAGCCCAGACAAAAAGGTCGGGGACAGGGCGGGTTTTTTTCCTCTTTGAGTCCAGGAAAAAAGGGTCAGGGAAAGGCGGAAAGTTTTTCCCATTGAGTCTCAGGAAGAAGGCCCAGGGCAGGTGGATTTTTCCCTCATTGAGTCTCAGGCTAAAGGTCGGAAACAGGCGGATTTCTTTCCCATTGAGTCTCAGGTTTAAAGGGGTCAGGACAGGCGGATTTTCTTTCCTCTTTTTGAGTCCCCGGGCCCAAAAGGGCAGGGCAGGTGGAGTTCTTTCCCTAAAGGGAATTAAAGGAAAAAAGGTCAGGAAAAGGCGGAGTTTTTTCCCCTTTGGGGTTCGGGCCCCGAAGGTTGGGAAGGTGGATTTTCCTTTCTCACTGAATCTCAGGCAAAAGGTCGGGGACAGGCGGAGTTTTTTTCCTCATTGGGTCTCAGGCCGAAGGTCGGGAAAGGGCGGGGGTTCTTTCGTATGGAGTCTGGGCCCAAAAAGGTAAAGGGCGGGTGGGAGTTTCCTTTCCTCACTGAGTCTCAGGCAGAAGGTCAGGACAGGCGGAGTTCTTTCCTCATTGAGTCTCAGGCAGAAGGTCAGGACAGGCGGAGTTTTCTTTCCTAAATTGGTCTGGGCCCCAAAAAGGTTTGGGTCAGGGGAAAGTTCTTTGTCTGGGGGTCTCAGGAAAGAAAGGGGTTTCGGGGCCAGGAAGATTTCCCTTTCCTTTTGGAGTTCAGGCGGAAGGTCGGAAGGCGGGTTTTTCCCCCATTGAGTTTCAGGCTAAAGGTCAGAACAGGGGGAAAGTTCTTTCCCTCTTTGATTTCCCAGGCCAAAGGGGTTCGGGGAGGTGGGGGTTTTTTCCTCATTGAGTCTCAGGCCGAAGGTCTGGTCAGGCGGAGTTCTTTCGTCATGGAGTCTCAGGCCAAAGGTCAGGGCAGGCTGAGTTCTTTCCTCATTGAGTCTCAGGCAGAAGGTCAGGACAGGCGGGGGGGTTTTTCCCTTTAAATTGAGTTCGGGGGATAATCGGGCGGGGGAAATTTTCTTTCCTAAATAAAGCCCTCAGGCGAAGGTCAGGGACAGGCAAAATTTCCCTTTCCCTAATTGAGTCTCAGGCCAAAGGTCAGGGCCCATTTTGGAAAGTTTTTCCTTTGATTTCTCGGGCGGGAAGGTCAGGCAGGGGGGATTTCCCTTTTCCCCCATTGAGTCTCAGGAAAAAAGGTCAGGGCAGGCGGAGCTTTCCTCATTGAGTCTCAGACTGAAGGTCAGGACTGGCGGAGTTCTTTCCTTATTGAGTCTCAGGCAGAAAATCAGGGCAGGTGGAGTTCTTTCCTAATTGAGTCTCAGGCAGAAGGTCAGGGCAGGCGGAGTTTTTCCCCCTTAGTTTGGGGCCGAAGGCCCAGGGCGGGTTTGGAGTTTTTTCCCTCACTGAGTCTCGGGGCAAAAGGTCAGGAAAGGCGGGTTTTTTCCCCTTTTGGTTTTCAGGCCGAAGGTTGGGGCCCCGGGGGGGGGGTGGAGTTTTTTTCCCCCCTGAGTCTCACAGGAAGGTCAGGAAAAGGGCGGGTTCTTTCCTCTTTGGTCTGGGCCCCAAAGGGTTTCTGGGAGGTGGATTTTCTTTCCCATTGAGTTTTAAAGGCAAAAGGTAAGGAAAAGGGGGGATTTTTCTTTCTTCATTGAGCCCTCAGGCCAAAAGGTGGGGCAGGCAGAGTTTTTTCCCTCTTTGGGTTTCTCAGGCCGAAGGCAGGGGGGGAAGGGGTTTTTTCCCCTTTTGAGTTTTCAGGCTAAAAGGTCGGGGGAATGGCGAATTTCTTTTCCTTGGGTCCCCGGCCCAAGGTCAGGACTGGCGGAGTTCTTTCCTCATTGAGTCTCAGGCTGAAGATAGGGACAGGCGGAGTTCTTTCCTTATTGAGTCTCAGGCAGAAGGTCAGGGGGGGCGGGGTTTTTTCTCGGCGGGGGTTCTTTCCTCATTGGGGTCTCAGGCGGGAAAGGTAAAGGGCCCAAAAGAGTTCTTTTCCTCATTGAGTCCCAGGCTGAAGGTCAGGACAGGCGGAGTTTTTGGCTCTTCGTCTCGGGCCCAAAAAGGTCGGGCAGGTGTTTGTTTTTTCCCCCCATTGGGGTATCAGGCCGGGGGGTCGGGGAGGCGCCAGACAACCCCAAAAAGTCAGGATAAAGAAAATAAAAAGGGTTTATCACTTGGTTGTTAAAAACTGAAACTGAACTGGCGGCAAGCAAAGTTGGAGGTTTTCCTTTAAAAAAAAAAAAAAAAAGGAAAAGCAGCACATATTTTGGGGGAAAGGGGTTGGGGGGCCCCTTTTTAAACCCATTGAGGGTGGGGTAAGCGCTCTGCCTAGGGAGGCGGGACGGCCTGCAGAGGCAAAAACCTTTTGGGGGATGAGGTATCGGGGGAAAAGGGCGGGGGGGCCCAGGGGGAAAAAAACCCCCCCCGGGGTGCGTCGGGGAAAACGGGTAAAGGGCCCCTTCCGGTGATGAGAGAAATTGTTTAAAGGGTTCCCCCCGGAGAACTTTTAGGCCCAAGATCTGTGCATTTCACTCCCATTTCCTTAATAGGGGGGGGCCCGCTTTAGAAAATGAAATTCTCCCCCCCCAAAAATTTTGGGGATAAAAATTTAAAAATTTAAATCCTGCGGCCACAAAAAAAAAATTGATGGGCCAAACCAAAAGTGATTTCTAGGGCCAAAAAACGTTTTTTCGGGTGCCCCCCACCGGAAAGCA
>JAODAL010065266.1:0-18313 GCA_025379985.1 Phyllomedusa bahiana | reverse complement strand
CCCACGCATGGCCTTGACCTGCGACCTGAAGTTCGGGGTACTGGCAGTTTTATCCAGGGCACAAGCCAGTGAGCATAGCACCTATTAGCTAATCTGTGTGTTCTACATCTAAAACTGCAACCTGGAGCCGGGACACGCCCCCTTTTCTGTGATTGACTAACTGATATTTCATTCAGCCTGTTGGGGACGCCCCCTGGATGGACACACACCCTGTGCTGTAATTTGGCTGCCTGCACTCTGTGCTTATTCCCCTCTGAGATGTGGAAAATGAAAGTGAAACTAGCTGCCTCAGATAGTTGTGATGGTTGTGTCTGTATAATAAAGGCTCTATGAGCTTCTCTGTGCTCATCCCCAGCCCGAAGTGAAGGTTTAAACTGATTCTCTAGCTGTTAGATTCACTTTCCCCCACATGTTACACAGCCTTATTCAGCCTGCTCTACCATGCCATGCATGATAACAGAGTAGAGTGTATTCCTCACATTTGTTTCATCAGTTCAGGCTGTATGTATATCTCCTTACAGCAATACAGGTGTTCTGGTTACAAGGAGCTTGTGGAGGGAGAGGACAGCTCTTCAGGCATGAGAACTGACCACTGCAGGAGGTCTGCAGAGCTGTGACATCCTCTCCTTTACACTACTCACACAGAATGATGCTGTCACCAGTTTTCAGTGAGGGGAGACACACCTACTGGGAAGAGAGACCCGCCTACTGGGAGAGAGACACACCCCTGGATTTGAAGCTGTAAGACAAGAAACAGCTCAGGTCTCCAAAAGCGTGTGATGAGAAAAGGGTTTCTGTGGCCACGCTTGCACTCCTCTCCTCCGTTCAGGTCTATAGGAATTCTGAATATAGCTAAGCACAAAATGAATGACATTAACATTGCATAAATGAGACAGTCCTCTTTATGAGGGCTGCTGGAAAATTAGCCCTTCTCTCTGATAGAAAGAACTGGGGGGGAAGAGCCTGGTGAAACCGAAATGCGGACCCCAAAAACATTCATTGTTTGAAACCAACATTAGACCCATGCATCTGGCACAACTCTTCACATTGCAAGAAGCCATATAATTCTGTAGATTAGAAACCCGTACAGCCTCCATGTGCTGCCCCATTGGTGAAGGGATGTTCAGAGATGCTCTCCCTCGGCATAGGACCCGTACGATCATTACCCATTGTAAGCGTTCACAATGTGTTCGCGGCCATCTTGGCCCGGCCCGGGGGGACACTCACACTCTGGATCGCCCCTTGGTAAACGGAATAGCAGTCGACACAGGTTTCTCAATTAAATCTGTTCTCCGCCAGCCCTTTTTTCTTCAATACATGAAAACATTTACAGCATCCAAAAATAAATCCTAGGGCCCTCCAGCCACTAGCTAAACGTACAGAGAATCCCTCTCTAGCAAATGGTCTGGGTCTAAATACCCAGCCCCACAAACATGAACTCACACTGTACAATATAGCCCTTGGGTCTGGCTTCTCTCAAGCCTGGGAGAAAAGCACCCAGGATACTCTCCTAGGCAAGGCCTGCACACTTCCTCCACTGTAGGAGTAGAGGAGTCATCCACCAACCACCTACTTATCCTCTTTTCTCCGCTACCTGTGATTTGCTGCTCATCCCGGTTAACACCTATGTTGTAACCTGTTGCTAAGGACAATGCCTCCCTAACCAGGATTAGGCTATCCTCTTGTTCCTGAGCCCTGGCTGATCTATCACTACTGGTTCTCCCTGAACTTCTACCTGTTTTCCCAGGGTAACCCTCTCCTACATCCTCAATGCTAAGACCAGGATCCATACCCGATCTACTGCAGGTTCCCACCCTCACCCAGGCTATATTGGGGAACCGCCAGGTCACAATCCTTTCATTTTCCCAACCCAATAAAGCTGGGGCTTGTCTTTGCACTAACGTATAAAATCAGCGACTATCCTAGGAGTATCTCTCCCACTCACCACTGGTAGCAGCATTTTCCCCCATCTGACTGTTCTCACTAAAGACCCACAGGCACCACCAAATCCTGAGCCAAACCCATACCTTTTCCTCACTGAACAGTTTTATTCTTGTAGTTTTTGAGTCTAAGGACCCCCCTGGGGGCCAGACTTCTCTCCCTAAAGACCCTCGTCCTCACCTACCCCACAGGGGGGCTGCCACCAATCCCATTTTTTGACCTATTTTCCTATCTCAGCAGGGTACTTTCCTCTGACCGGGGGCCTATAGCCCCCTCCTGTAACAATTTTGAGACCCCCCTACATTTCACCAAAAACCGAAGTGCAGCCTCTTTCCCCAAAAATAACTCCATTATGCTGGTTTAAACCCTCCGGGTTTGGGGGGACAGAATCCCCTTTCCTAGGGCCCCGTTCAAAACCCTTCTGACCAATCATCCCCAGCAGGTCCACTTTCCCTTGCCTGGGAAATACACCGCTCCCCCCATAAGGGAACCTGGCTCCCTTTCTACTTTCCTCAATCTTCACTGGGTTACCGGCATCTCACAACTATCTGTTACTTTCCCCATTTTTTCCCTGTAAACCTCACTATGCTTGAGCCATACTTCCCCCTGTGTCTACAGCCCCCAATGGAGATTCCCCCAATACTCCTGCCCCCTTACCACGGGAGAACTCCCGTGTTGTTAAAAACCACCCTGCACCTGCACCTATAAGGCTCATCTGACCTTAGATCAATACTGGCCCCCTTCTCCATCTTGAGCTGCTATGTCATGGTGCGCTTGGGATATTTTATCACGGGGACCCCAATTACCCACACCTACTACAGTGCAACCACTTTTCCGCTCACCTTTCCCTCCCTGAACCAGCTTGCGGTTAGCCCTTCAACCCCCATTCACCTCTTATAACCCTAGAGCCGAAAAATTTGGGTTGCACTAGTGACCACTTTGGTTCAAAAGGAAAAAAACACATTTTTTTTTCAGGCTATCACCTCCGGGACTCCAAACTTCTCACTACACTCAACCCACATCATTAAGCATAGGTTAATTTGGGGGACTGGTCCCCCCCACTTTTTCCGGGGGGGGGACGGCCCCCCCCCACTTTTTAGCCACTTAAATAAAAGAAATCCTAAAAAGCATAAAACATAAGTGGGGGAGCAAGCACGAGAGGAAGAATTTAAACCCCTTTTTGTCTCCTAATTTCTGTGCACTTGGAGGGAAAAGTAGGTACAGCCCAATTCAGTGCAAGTGAGAGCAACTCACAGTCCCACACTCTGTACTGGGGCTGATTTTTCCCCTCCTTTTGTAACCACCCCCCTATGCCAGCCCTCACAAGAAAAAAAAAAAAAAAAAAAAGAACCTTGCCGAATCCCAAACTGCGCCAGACTACGAGACGGGTAAAAAGGGGAAAAGGGTGCCAGGCGTTTTTTAAAGTGAGGGGGTTCACTGTTATGTGAATTTATCACGTAATCATGCCCAGGGAAAATTAAAGTGAATGGGGCGGCCCCGCACATTTTAAAAGGGGGACGGCCAGCGCCTACTCTAGAACACCCGCATAACAGAGCGCACAGCACCCCTGCTATGCACCGGTAAACATACCTTAAGGGTACTTTAACACAAATATAAATGCATTCTCGGGGTTTCATGCTGGAACCCCTCAGAACCAACCCAACCAGCAGGAAACTGATTTGCATTATCCCCATGAAAATCATGTCGTTGTTTAATACACTGATTTTACTTTGAGTATTTTCGGGCGAACTGTCAACCCCTACAAAGTATTCTTCAAGGCGTTTCACAGCACAAATGGTAGGAAATAGGATCTTCCCGGCAGCCTGGTCATTTGCCTCAAATTTCTTTTTTTGCAATCACCGAATTTCCAACAAGCAAACAACACTGTCAGGCCAAAACCCTGACAGAACTTAGTGTGTAGTAGTCTGTGTTCAATAATGAAAAAATACACACACAAGTTCGGGTATCTTGTCTAATTAATGTCTGTGTACAGTGTTAAGTAATATCCGGGGTACGGTGTGTAAACAAACTCTGGGGTACAGGGGTAATTAGTAAATTTTAGAGACAGTTTAATTTTAAATCTGGTCTAGGTGGTTTTAAGATAATCTCTCGGGGAAGGTATATAATTTGTAAACTCTGGGGACGTGTGTAAGTAAAAATCTCCGAGTACAGTTGGTAAGAAGATCTGGTCTGGGTGGGGCAATGATAATTTTCGGTAAAATAAAGTATAATCTCTGGGTTTCCAAAATTAAGAAATCCGGGAACAAAGTTAATGTTTAAACTCTGGGTCCAGGAGTAACAATCCGGGGTACATGTAATGTAATCTCTGGGGGCATGGTAATGTAAACCTAGGTAGATGTTTTAAATTTTAAACTTTCTGATGGGGTGTAAAGTAATACTAGGGGACAGTGAATGTAATCTCTAGTGACAGTTAATGTAACTCTGGGTCCAATGAGTAATTAATCTCGGGTACATTATAAAATAATCCAGGGGTTTGGGTAAGAAACTGGGGACAAGTTAAGAACCTTTGTACAGGAGAAGTAATCCGGGGACAGGAGTAATGGATCCTGTGTATGATTTAATTAAACTCTCGGTAGGGGGTTAGTGAGCTAAGGGTACATGTGTAATGTAAAATCTATGAAAAGTTAATGTAATCCGGGGTACAATTAGAAAAGTAAACTCGGGGGAATGTAAGAAAGTCTGGGTACAGGAAATTTAATCTCGGGTACAGGGAAAAAATCCGGGACATTAAATTAACTCTGTGTATGGTGTATGTAATCCTGGGGGACAGGAAATGTAAACTCTGGGGTTAAAGTGTATAATGTAATTTCTGAAATACGTAGTAATGTAACATTCAAAGGGTTTAGTATGTAATAAAACATTTTTGGGGGATAATATTTTTTATTATTTCTTGAAAAAATGTAAATTTATTGTAAAAATGCAGTTAGTAAGAAAATTTTTGTCCTACATTGTAAAAAATTTATTTTTTGGGGTGCAGTGTCATTTCTGGTGTATGGTATGCAATAAAATATATTTTGGGGTACAGTATGTGACATAAGTGATTCCTAGGGGTAGAGTGAGATTGGGTTCTTTTATTTTCCTCATTCTGTTGTGTGTATTACAAATTTAATGCAGTAGTGATGGGGGATGGGAGGGGTTAAGCGAAATTTGCTGCATTACACAACATTTTTTAGTTTCATCTGGAGGGGGAAATATTGTAGGGGGCTGGTTCGGTTTCATTGCCAGGGCTGCTTTTTAGTCCCAGTCCGGCTCTAAACTTCAGTAATTAGAGAGCCATGCATACCGTTACGGATTGCACCAAAACTGTTTGCCATAAGGACTCCGCCCGGACCTGATAGGGGAGCTCACAGCACTCCCTCAGACCTCCTAGCTGGGTTAGAGGGGGCTCCTTCACTGCAGGGAGAGGAGGGGAAAGAAGGGAAGGGAGGGGAAGTGAAAGGGAAGGTAAGTGATGGAGGGATGGAGAGGAAGAGAGCGGGTGAGAGGGGAAAATTGGTCCCCCCCACTTTTTGAACCAAAGTTACACCCCTGTCTATAGGGAATGAACTAGTCTTCTCTTCTGCTAGTTCACACTGGGTACTGTGGTCAGGAGTAGACCCATTGACCATCTGGAACCCAGGAGCTTCACAGACAACTGCGGGGCATTCATACTCATGACTTTTCCCAACTGGAAGAGCATAGGATACCTTGTTGCTACTGGCAACCACCTTAGCTCCCCTGGAGATAATCATGTTAATCCCTTTCTCCTGGTTATCATCTCTCCCAGGACACCCATCCTCTGCCGTACTCCTAGCGCTATTATCCCCAACCTCTAGGGCCATACTTGAGCTAGTTTGCTCCATTGTTGGAGCTGTCCTTCCTAAAGAAGCTAGTTCACTCTTTACACTAACTTCATTATTGTCCAGGGACACCTTTCCCTGGAAACTTCTCTCATTAGCTCTGTCTAACTGACTTACTGCAGTCATGAGCGGGGATGTTTCCTTCACATCTCTTCCAGGTGCAGCAGACGTCGGACTGCTGCTGGCATCCGCCTGTTCAGACAGAGCATTTTCCACAAAAATAACATTTTCAATAGACAACTCAGCATGTAATACAATCAGTCCATCAGGCTTGACCGGTCCCACCCCAACAGTCCTGCAACCACTTTCTGGAATCTTCTGGCCTGACGGCACCTCTGGACCTCCGTCCAGCCCGGCCAAGTCCTCACACAATTCATGTGTACGTTTAACAGTCTCACTAGATGTGTCATTAGTAACATGACTCTAACGCACCGCAGAGTCCGCGCGTTGCAATAACATCAACTGCCAAACATACTTACTGCTCAACCCCACCAATTCAACCTTTAACCCCAAAAATGACCAAGAGACATGTTGGATTAAATGGGCCACAGCAGCCCTTTTATTAACATACAAACGTAAAACATATGAATAAAATATTTTAATTAATTTTATTCTTGTAAACAACCACAATTAACCAATCTGTAAAAAACATTACAGAAATAAACTAATAATAAAAATAATAATAATCATCATAATCATCTCCATCCATGGGGCAGGGGTCCTTGAAGCTACAAAAGATCTGGCGTCCAATATAGTTAAATATTACAACCATTACCCCCAGCCGCACCCACTGGCTCGGGGGCACCAAAGCCATCTTTGATGACACCACAGATTAAGGACTTGCAGGGACTTTACACTGCAAGAGCCCCCCACATTCGCCAGACCCAACATAATCCACTTATCAAAAATTCGAGGAAATCAACCTCCATATGACTCCCCCACACCAATTTTCCACCAACTCCAAGGACCCCTACCTCCAACGAGAGCATGGCATGACACCTCATGCCTGCGAATCCCCCACAAGCCCCAAAGCCCTCTCAATTCCTTCTTGAATACCCAACGCCCACAAATCAAGCCCGACCTCATTCAGATGAACCCCGTCATTAAGCCAAAAATTACCTTCACCCGATTCCAACTCTAAGTGTCGCACAAACAAACCTCCATTTCGAGCCACAAATCCCCCCCACTGCCCTATTCACTTTTATAAGTGCTCTTTTCAACCAATCAACTGATCTAGCCCCTCTTCAATGATACCGAAAAACTATGTCAGACCATACTATAACTAATCCCGGAAATGATACCCACAACCTCAAAAGATCCGCCTTGATATCTCTCAACAATCCCCTAGCAGTACGTGCCCCCAAATCATTACCTCCCGAATGGATTACCAGTATCTTTGGAGGTCTATCAAGGTCAGCGGCCCTGAAAAAACTCAGACACGACCCCCGCCCACATCAAGCCTCTCCGACCAATCCATCGAATCACCGCTACTTCTCGTGGAAAGCCGAGCTGTCGTCCATTCGGCCTGATATCAGCTCTCCTGGCGCCACAGTGGACATAGGAATGGCCGAGAACCCATACCAAACAGGATCCAAGGGCTAATACTGAAAAAATTAAGGGCAAAAATTGTAATAACACACAAATTAACAACTTCACGAAAAAAGGGGGGCATTCACAACAAATGAGGGCGAACATATAGACGAAACTTATCAGATTCCCATCTACCAATCTTCCCCCCAAATCCGGACCCAAACCCCCACTCGCTGCTTCAGTTGCAGCCCCTATGCGGAATGAATGGGGAGCTAACCCACTCGTGTCCATTCCTTGGTCTAGTAATCACCGCCTATATAACTGCCTATAATTGAAATCTGGACATGAATGAGCCATCTTGATGACTAAGGAGAGGACCATTACCACGACCCCTAACTTCCAAAAACACCCCAAAATACTCCAGTGGATATGAAACAAACCTTCCCCAATACCACCTTTTTACCTTTTCCATAACAACGGTTTCGAACTCCGAATCAAAAAATGCAACTTATTCCCTTGCACACTCACATCCTCAAACAGCAAACCAACCGCTCTTAACCGACTGGGCGATACAGATTCACCGATGCGCAATGCCCCGAAAAATGCTGGAGAAAAAGCCAAACTAAACAACTTGACTTCGAAGTGAGATTTGCACACCGAGACTAACTGCCCAATCAACCGTTCTAACAACTGAAACGCCACTGGCCGACGAGAATCCCTCCTACTCCTACCCATCCTATAACCTCTTAAAGCCCGAGCTACAATAAATTCCTTTGTTGCATCGCGTCGGCGACGCAACTTCAAACCGAATGCCACGCCCGCGAAAAACCGAGAAACTCTAGAAACAGACCAACCTTCACTTTCGGCCCAAGCTAGCCAACACAACAACGCCCCAACCGTATCTTCATATGAAACAACATTACCCAAAGACACCAACCAGTCCCCCCATAACTTTCACGCCGCCTCATAAGCTGCCCATGTCCCTTCTGCCAATGATCCATGAATTAAATTCCCTGCTTCCCGAAGATCATGCTCCAAAGCTGATGACGACACTCTTTGCCAGGGCCGCCATACAGGGGGTACAACCTTTACTCCCGTATGGGCCCGGTGGAATAGGGCAGAGCAGGCCCGGGGCGCGGCCGCCGAACCAGGCTCCGCCTGGCCCACAGTGTGGACCCCGAGGTGCGGGGGGCCCCGGAGGCAGTGTCGTCGCTCCCCGGGGCCCGGCCGCGCACCCCGGTCTTGCACCCCGGGCCCTGGTCCCAAGCGCCCAGAGACCGGCCCGGGATTTTGGGACTGATGTCCCCGACTCCCGGGCCTGTGCGGCTTCAGGGGAGCACAGCGCCACTAGCGCTGCCCCTCCGCTGATCTGCCTGGCAGGCCCTGAATGCATTGGGCCTTCAGCCTGCCAGGCGCCGACCCCAAACTGGGACGTAGGCGGCGCGGTGACGTCACTTCCCCCACGCCGCCAAAGCAGGGCGGCAGGACCCCGCGGCAGCTCGGAGCGGCAGGACTGAGGGCTCAGGTAAGTGATTGAATTTGTTTTTTTTTAATATACTAAGGGGCACTGCTGCCTTTTCTCTAAAGGGGTTCCCTGACCTGCCTATCACTAAAGGGGGCCCTGGCGCTGCCTATCACTAAAGGCGGTCCCTGCGCTGCCTATCACTAAAGGGGGTCCAGACTGCATATCACTAAAGGGGGCCTTGACTCCTATAAACTAAAGGGGTCCCTGGCGCTGCTATCACTAAAGGGGTCCCTGCGCTGCCTATCACTAAAGGGGGTCCGACTGCATACACTAAAGGGGCCTTGACGCCTATCACAAAAGGGGGCCTTGACTGCCTATCACTAAAGGGGGGTCCTGACTGCCTATCACTAAAGGGGGTCCCTGGCGCTGCCTATCACTAAAGGGGGGCCCTGACTGCCTATCACTAAAGGGGGTCCCTGGCGCTGCCTATCACTAAAGGGGGTCCTGACTGCCTATCACTAAAGGGGGCCCTGACTGCCTATCACTAAAGGGGGCCCTGACTGCCTATCACTAAAGGGGGTCCCTGGCGCTGCCTATCACTAAAGGGGGCCCTGACTGCCTATCTCTAAAGGGGGTCCCTGGCGCTGCCTATCACTAAGAGCGGTCCTGCTGCTATCACTAAAGGGGGTCCCTGGCACTGCTTATCACTAAAGGGGGCCCTGACAGCTTATCAAAAAAGGGGGCCCTGACTGCCTATCACAAAAGGGGGGTCCTGAAGGCCTATCACTAAAGGGTGTCCCTGGCGCTGCCTATCACAAAGGGGGCCCCCTGGCGCTGCCTATCACTAAAGGGGGGTCCCCCTGGCGCTGCTTATCACAAAGGGGTCCTGACTGCCTATCTCTAAAGGGGGCCCCCTGACTGCCTATCACTAAAGGGGGTCCCTGGCGCAGCCTATCACTAAAGGGGGCCCTGGACTGCCTATCACTAAAGGGCCCTGACGCCTATCACTAAAGGGGGTCCCTGGCGCTGCCTATCACTAAAGGGGCCCTGACTGCCTAACCTAAACGGGGGTCCCTGGCGCTGCCTATCACTAAAGGGGGTCCTGACTGCCTATCACTAAAGGGGTCCCTGGCACTGCTTATCACTAAAGGGGGCCCTGACTGCCTATCACTAAAGGGGGCCCTGACTGCCTCTCACTAAAGGGGGCCCTGACTGCCTATCACTAAAGGGGTCCCTGGCGCTGCCTATCACTAAAGGGGGTCCCTGGCGCTGCCTATCACTAAAGGGGATCCCTGGCGCTGCCTATCACTAAAGGGGGCACTGACTGCCTATCACTAAAGGGGGTCCTGACTGCCTATCACTAAAGGGGGCCCTGACTGCCTATCACTAAAGGGGGCCCTGACTGCCAATCACTAAAGGGGGTCCCTGGCACTGCTTATCACTAAAGGGGGGCCCTGGCGCTGCCTATCTCAAACGGGGGTCCCTGGCGCTGCCTATCTCTAAAGGGGTCCCTGGCGCTGCCTATCACTAAAGGGGGTCCCTGGCGCTGCCAAATCACTAAAGGGGGCCCCCTGGCGCTGCCTATCTCTAAAGGGGTCCCTGGCTTCCTAACATCAAAGAGGGCCCTGACCTACCTAACCTCTAAAGGAGGGCCCTGTCTGCACCTAACCTATAAAGGAGGGCCCTGACTCCACCTAACCTCTAAAGAGGCCCTGACTCCACCTAACCTCTAAAGGAGGGCCTTGACCGCCTACAAACAAAAGGGGGACTCATGCTAGGTACCCACCAACCTACCTGGGGCTAGCCTACCAACTATCCGGCGGGGGTCTACCAACCTAATAGGGCCTAACTAATTACCGGGCCTTTCCCATTTGCCTACCTACCTGGTAATATAATTGTTAGGGGAGCAGCCCATAGCTGTAGCATTATCTCCAGAGGGTTAGTCCCTCCCCCCACCCCCCAAACCCCCTTAGGATACTAGGCCTCTAAGTTATGGCTTGAACCCGCTCTCCCACCCCTGGGAAGTTTGTACAGAGGTGGAAAGGTTAAAGAAAAATGCTTGAAAATTGAGGATTCTAAGATATTTGTGTATAATTTCTGCAGGTATGAGTTGTGGCCGGGACAAGTCATCATGGCGGTGTGGAACGGATGCAGAAGAAAAGGGAATAAGAACGACTCATTAAAGAAGAGAACGACTCCTCAGATATGAAAATCCCCGGGTGAGTCCCTCATGTAAAGGGGTTATGTTACTTCAAATATTGGATCATGCTGTATTCACTGTAATGTGATGTGTCCTTTAGCTGGTGTCTGACCTCTATGTGGTCTCTATATGGCAGTGTTGTAGGTTATACCTGGGGCTGGGGTCCCGACCTCTATGTGTTCTATATGTGGCGGTGTTGTAGGTTATACCTGAGCTGGTGTCTGACCTCTCTGTGGTCTATATGTTGCGGTGTTGTAGGTTATAACTGAGCTGGTGTTAGGAGGTAAACTTACTTTATAGCTGTTGTTTATTTTATAAGGTGGAGAGGAGCGTGACCAAGTGACACATGGAGGGGGATATTGGATGTGGGTGGAGGGAAATATTGTATGTGGGTGGAGGGGGATATTGTATGTGGTGGAAGGGGATATTTGTAATGTGGGTGGAGGGGGATATTGTTTAATTGGGGGGAGGGGGATATTATATGTGGGTGGAGGGGGATATGGATGGAGCTATTTAGCCCTGTGTCTGTGATGTGTGAGACAGACATATGTGTGACTCACTTGCTATTGTACTACACAATACAGTTCTTTTTGCCACTGTATTATGTGGTAAAATGGGGGCATTTTTTTTTCCTAGAGGCCGTTTTTTTTGCTGGGGGCGGGGCGATCGGGTTTCGGGGGCGGGGTTTACGGGGGGGGGCAGGTGCTTCAGCTGTATGGGGCCCTGAAATTTCGGTTGGCGGCCCTGCTCTTTGCCCTAGCTCGTTGCCCACGGAGCCAAGGTATGGAACCAATCCCACAGAAACCGAGAAAGAGAATCAGCTATGGAATTGTTTACCCCCGGCACTTGTTCTGCCACCACACATGCATTCAAAGACAAACATTTTAAGACCAAGTGCAGCGCTAGATGTATAACCGGAGGAGAAGATGCGGACAAAATGTTGATTACTTGAATCACCCCCAAGTTATCGCAGTGAAAACGAACTCTATTGTTTTTAAACCTGTCACCCCAAAACTCCACCGCAACAGCTATTGGGAACAATTCAAGCAAAACCAAGTTCTTTACCAAATTCGCAGTGACTCAAGACGTCGGCCAAGCATCTGCACACCAGAGCCCATCACAATAAGCCCCGAAACCTGAACTTCCTGCAGCATCTGTAAAAATATTGATCTCCATATTGGACACCGATTCTCCCAAAATAATAGATCGCCCATTAAATTGAGAAAGAAACTCATTCCACACCAATAAATCCTCTCTAAGCTCGCTGTTTAAACGCACGAAGTGATGTGGTGCCCGAACACCCGCTGTTGCATTTTCAAGGCGTCGACAAAAAATCCTCCCCATCGGAATAATCGGACATGCAATAATGAGTTTTCCCAAAAGGGACTGCAAATCCCTCAAACACATTTTCTGTAACCTATATGAATGCCTGACCAGTTCCTGTAAAGCCTCCAATTTGTCCTCTGGCAATCTACACTCCATTTTTTCTGAATCTATGCAGATTCCCAGAAAAACAATTCATGTGGACGGCCCAACGGTCTTATCCGGCGCCAAAGGGACCCCAAAAACTTTTTGCGACCCACTCCAAAGTCCTCAAAAGCAACACACAAATTAACGAATCCGTAGGACCAACACAGAAAAAATCATCAAGATAATGAATAACTGAAGACAGTCCTGACACATCATGAACAACCCACTCCAAAGAAGTGCTGAAAGCTTCAAAATAGGCGCACGAAATGGAGCAGCCCATTGGAAGGCAACGATCAACAAAATATTGCTCATCCCAATAACAAACTAACAAACGCAAACTTTCCGGATGTACCGGCAACAAACTAAATGCAGATTCAATGTTTGCTTTTGCCATCAAGGAACCTCTCCCATGCCAACGCACCAAACGTAACGCTGCGTCAAATGACGTATACACCACCGAACACATATCAGCCAGTATACTAGTATTGACCGACTGACCTTTGGGAAAAGAGAGATGATGAATAGAGATGGGCAAATTTCCCGAAATTCGGTTCGTTCACTTCGCCGGATTTCTCGGCAAAAAATAACTTCGTTCCGAATTACTTCGGAACGAATCACGTTATAAAACAACTATTTCCAGGCTGCACAGAGCCTGCAGGGTGCTGTAGAACGTTGTGCCAGCTTAAATATGCAGAGGGGGCTTGGTTTGGTCTTCATACAATGTTGTGTTTTAGTAAGACACACAGATACTGCCGCCGCTCTTAGAATCGCTTCACTATAAAATTCCCTGGGCACTTAAGAGGGCAAAACTGACCAAAAAACTGAAGCGGGAATTTGCCTGATAAAGTCATGGCACGACAGCTGGAAAAAAACAAGCTGAGAGCTCAGTGGCAAATTAGTGACAGAGTGTGGAGGTGGCGGCGCAGCCACAGCAGCATGAGGGCAGACAGTGGCACAATGACACAGTGTGTAGGTCACGGCAGCAGCCACAGCAGCAGCATGAGGTCAGACAGTGGCACAATGGACACAGTGTGTAGGTCACGGCAGCAGCAGCAATGAGGTCAGACAGTGGGACAATGACAAGTGTGTAGGTCACGGCATCAGCCACAGCAGCAGCAAAGAGGTCAGACAGTGCACAATGACAGAGTGGTAGGTCACAGCAGCAGCCACAGCACAGCATGAGGTCAGACAGTGGGCACAAGACATTCTGGAGGTGGCAAAAACAGGAATAGGCCACAGAGTGGGACAAAGACACAGTGTGTAGGTCACGGCAGCAGCCACAGCAGCAAACATGAGGTCAGACAGTGGCAACAATGACAGAGTGTGTAGGTCACGTTAGCACAGCATGAGGTCAGACAGTGGCACAATGACATTCTGAGGTGGCAAAAAAAGTAGTAGGCCACTGAGTGGCACAATGACAGAGAGTGGAGGTGACGGCGGCAGCAGCAAAGAGGTCAGACAGTGGCACAAGACATTCTGGAGGTGGCAAAAACAGGAGTAGGGCCCCAGAGATGGACAATGACACAGTGGGAGGTCACGGCAGCAGCCACAGCAGCTGCATGAGCAGGCAGTGCACAATCACTCTGGAGGTGAAAAACAGGAGTAGGCCACAGATGGGACAATGACACAGTTAGGAGACCCCCCAGCAGCCACACAGCAGCAGAGGTCAGACAGTGCACAATACCGATGTGGAGTCACGGCAGCAGCCACAGCAGCACATAGGTCCGGCAGTGGCACAATGACATTCTGAGGTGGCAAAACAGGAGTAGGCCACAAGTGGGACAATGACACAGTGGGAGGTCACGGCAGCAGCCACACACAGCATGAGGCAACAGTGGCACAATGACAAGTGTGAGTCACAGCAGCCACCACACACACATGAGTCACAGTGGGACAATACAGATGTGTAGGTCACTGCGCACCACCGCAGCACAGAGTCAGACATGCACAATGACACGTGTTTAGTCACGCACAGCCACACAGCAGCATGAGTCAACAGTGGCACAATGACACAGGGAGGGGCACGCGCAGCCACACAGCAGCATGAGGCAACAGTGGCACAATGACAGAGTGGTAGTCCCCGCACACCACACAGCACAAGAGGTCCCGACAGTGGCACAAGACAGAGGTAGGTCACGCGCAGCCACCGCACAGCATAGGTCAGACAGTGCACAATGACACAGTGTGGTCATGCAACCCCCACAGCACAGCATGAGTCAGACAGTGGCACAATGACACAGTGTTAAGCACGGCAGCAGCCCAGCAGCAGCATGAGGTCAACATGGCACAATGACGAGTGTTAGGTCACGCAGCACCACGCACAGCATGAGTCAGACAGTGCACAAGACCCTTCTAAGGTGGGAAAACATAGTAGCCCCCAGAGGGCACAATGACAGAGAGTGAGGTGACGGCGGCAGCAGCAGAGGTCAACAGTGGCACAATGACATTCTGGGGGTGGCAAAAACAGGAATAGCCACAATGGCACAATGACACAGGTCTGGGCCCCCGGCAGCAGCCACACACAGCATGATCAAAAGTGGCACAATACATTCTGGAGGTGTAAAAAAAACGGGGAGTACCCACAGAGTGGCACAAGACAAGAGGGGAGGTGAGGGCGGCGGAGCAACGCATGAGGTCAAGATTTGGCAGAAATGCACTGTTGGGGTCAGGGCCGCACCCAGCAGCACATGAGGTCAAAACAGTGGAACAATGACAAGGTTGAGGTGGGTAGCAATACCAGTCCCTGGTAAAGATGGTTGGGGGCAAGGAAAACTGTCGCAGATGTGGGGCATAGGCGGGTGGGGCATCAAATAGTGGCTGAGGCAGGTAGTTTGAACCCAGACTCTTTTCTACTTTTGGGGTGGGGCGTCATGGTGATGTATCTGACCCTAAGGCCTTGGGGTGGGAAATCCTGGGGCCCATATACGCCTGATTCATCTTGAAAAGGTCAGCCGTTCCCCCTTTCCCGTGGACAAGCGGGTTTTCCCCCTTGGGGGGCGATGGCCCCCGCCGCATGAACACCGCCTTTTTTCCACACTATGGCCGGGAGGCAGCTTCTCCCCTGCAAATCGGGAAGTTCGGCCACACACCATTTGGCTGCCCAGAGTCCCCCGGATCTTCTAAGGGGGGGCAGAGTGCTTTCCAAGAGGCCACCCCTGTTGGTTCAGGGGCTGCTCCAGGTCCGCTGCGTGTGCTGCTGGTTCTCCCTCCTCACTAGGGGGTGAAGGGAAATGTTCATCAGTGCTCCAGACTTAGGTTGCTGCTGATGGATGGGCTGCTCCCATCCCCCCCCCTTCCCCCGGGACCGCGCAGTAGGTGAGCCTGAAAAACCCCCCGGTCGACGTCAGAGGAGGGGGAAAGCCGCACCAGGCAGGCCAAATGACTACGGGGGATTTCCCCCATAGTGTTTGATTTTTTCCCCCCTCAATAGTGGGGGAAAAAGGGTCCCATTTTTGGACCGGTAAGCGAGGGTCCAATAGGGTGGAGAGCCAGAAGTCACCCCTCTGCTGGATGCTGATATTCGGCTGTCACTAGCCAGGGAAATCAGCATGCTGCGGGCCACCCTGCACAAGTGACTCAGAGGGGCTCCCTCCCTCCTCTCCACTGTATACTGCCACGGTGCTTGCGGGTCTTCTGCCTCGTCTTCCTCATCTCCATTACCTCCTCCAGCTGCTCCTACTCCTCCCCTCTTGTCACCTGGGTAGAAAATCCACTCATTTCACCAGACAATGCTTCTGCTCCAATGTCCTCCTCCCCTCCTTTCCCTTTCAGCCCCAGCGGACTCATGTGGCCGCGAGATGTAGTCGCCACGTCTCCAGTCCCTGCCCAGACAGATTTTTCGCATCTGTTCCAGGACATGAAGCAGTGGAATGACGTTATTCATCCATAGTCCTGGCGACTGACAAATAACGTGGCCTCCTCGAATGGCCTCAACAAACGGCAGGTGTCACGCATGAGCTGCCACTGGCTGACATAAAAGTTAAACAGGGGAGTACTCCTGTCCGCCTGGATCACCCCAAGAAATCGTTAATGGCCTTTCTCTGTTCATACAGTCGGTCCAACTGTGCGGGCTGGAATTCCAACGGGTGGAAACATCGCATATCAGAGTGTGTTGGGGGGGGCCCGTTCTGCCGCTGCAACTCGAGGAGGGTGTTCCTGGCTTTGTAGGAATGGATGAAGTGATGCACAGTTTCCTGGCCTTTTTCAGAATCTTTGAAGATCGGTAGAAGACTTCAGGAAACCCTTTTCACAACCAGATTGAACACGTGCCCCCACGCGGGGCGCATGGACCATCCCTCCTTGGTGCACGGCGGACCCCATGTTCCTCCCCTTGTCCGTCACCATGGTTCCGATTTGCAGTTGGCGCGGAGAAAGCTCACATCGATTTCTTGCTGAATGACGGGGGAGCAGTTCCCCCTGTGTGACTTCGTTCGCCAAGGCAATTTCAGGTGTAGAAACTGGTGACACCGCTGTGCCCTCAACATGTGGTATGATGGAGCCCAAAAAACTTGGACGGAGTAGGGGTCAGTTTCTGCACCTTAGGATGGTTGACGCATACTGTTGTCTCTTTGCAATCCCCTCGCCTGAACGACTGCTGGGCCATGGAGTAGCGAGAGCAGGAGCATCTGGCCCGGGGATGATGTCAAAGAGAAACAGCTCCCTTCTGCAGAGGTGGTGGAGCCTTGATTGGCTGCAATGGCATGCGTGCCACTGGGCATGCTGCTGCTGTTGCTGCGGCGGCGGCAGGGTGGGGCCACCCCATCCTGGCCACGTTTCTCCCAGGCCACCGGATGGTGATGCTGCATGTGTTGATGCAGGGCCGTGGTGCCAACGTTAGCTCCCTGGCCCGGGTTCACTTTCTGCCTACAGATTCTACATATACCCATATTCGGGTCCTCCGGTGTTTAGCAAAGAATGGGCCCCACCGCCGGGGTATCGTATTTTACCACCAAAAGCTCCGCACTGAGTGACTACTGCCGCCGCTGCCTCGCTGAGCCCCTGTGCCGCTACTTTCTTGGACCTGCGAAGCGGGTTTTTTACCCCGTGGCCCCTTGGCTCCCGACCTCACACTGCTGCTATCCTGCTGACTCCGGCCACACGACCCACTTGCTGGCTGCGCCCCTGCCTGACGCGCAGCTGACGCCCTCTTCTCCTGACGATGATGAAGCCCTTGCCTCACCCCGGGTCCCAAGTGCGGTCGGCTACTTTATCATCTATTTGTGTTTCATCGTCACTGCTGCCCCCATCACCGGTTTGGTATTTCGAGGCTGACCCCTCACCCAAAATGACCTCCATGCCCTCTCCAACATCTTACTTTGCCGCCCACTGCAAGAAGCAGGGGATTTTTGGCCCCTTTCTTCGCTGCCAAGTAGCTGCTGACTGCCCTCCTCAAATTGTTCATCCTCGCTATATAGTGGCGCTGAGCCAGCCACATAGTAGATTTCTGGCTGAGGGAAAACCCGGGTTTGGGACAGGGCGGGTTGAGGACAGGGAGGGCCCCTGACCGCTCCCGGGCCATGCCAACTAAGGGTTGTGTCTGCGTTCCCCCGACTCTTGGCTGGGGTTGTCAGATGTCATCTGGGAGGAAGTGGATGACCTAGTCAACAATCAAGAACCCTTGGGTTGCTAGTCAGCACCACGGGGCCCCTAGTGAAACCGGCATCCCCCGGTCTCTGATTGGCTTCATCTCTGCACATGTCAAGCAGGCTATGCCCTTCTTCCTCCGAGTTCTTTACCCATGTAACGCATGTGCTCGCAGCCATTTTATCAATGAAAAGCACACTTCCTTCACCGAAGTACCCCAAACTTCGACTTCGTTCAGAACCGAAGTTTTCCTGAAATTCTAAA
>JAODAL010065265.1:0-18313 GCA_025379985.1 Phyllomedusa bahiana | reverse complement strand
AGATGAATTTGCCAGCGGGGCCCCATCCCTTGCGGGAAGGGAGCTTTTTCCCTTTTGCCATAATCTCCCGGTCCAGAAGCTCCTGTCCTCGTACTAATGGGCCAGCAGTCTTTTAAATTTGAGGCGATTGCAAAGGAAAAACAGTATGCTTTCCCAACCATTTTTTAAGGTGCAGAAGCTCACGGGTGCCCCTGCCCAAAAGTTGTTGGTACTGCAGCCCTCCTTTCCCAAGGGGTTTGGATCTGCACCATTCAGAGAACTAATGGCCTGTCCCGGGGAAGGGGAGGGGTGGAGAGTTCCAAACCCCTAATTTTTTTTTCCTATAAGGCAAAAACCCCGCCCTTAAAAAAATATTTTAAAAACCAAAAGGGGGGCCCAGTCGTTCAGCTTTATCGGTTTTTTTCCAAAGGTGCCCCGGCAGCGGGAAGGCGGTGGAGTTGTAAAAACGGGGGGGCCCAGTACTTGTCCTTTACACCCCAGGGGGGTTAATGTGTTTCCCTCCCCCAAGCCACACAAAAAAATTGGGGGACGGGAGCGGCACTTTCTCCCCACGTTGTCAAACTGCTGCTTCTGCCCCCAATTTCCGCCCCTTCCACCATACCACCACCATTCACCCTCCCCAAGTGCTATCCATTTTTCCCACATGTAGGGGACACAGCGGAAACACGCATTTCTACCCCTGGCTTCCCTCGGCGAACGAAGTCAACGGGGGAAAAGAACGGGCCCCGCGTCATGCAGAAAGGGAAATCGATTGGGGCTTTCTCCGCCCCAATTTGAAAAATGGAAATCGGAAAAATGGTAAAAGGAAAGGGAGGAACATGGTCCATGCCCCTGAAATTTGGCTTTTGTTAAAATTATTTGGTAAAAAAGGTTTCCCTGAAGTCTTCCACCGTTTTTAAGGGGGAACATTCTGAAAATGGCCCGGAAATTGTGCATGCACTTATCCATTTTCCCACAAAGCCCAAAAACCCCTCCGAGTTGAAGCGGCAAAAATGGCCTCCCACAACACCGCTGATTTAAACAATGTTTAACCCCTTGGGGAAATTTCCCGTCTGCACTGTTGGGCCCACTGTATGAAAGGGGAAAGGCCATTTACAATTTTTTTTAGGGGTCCAAGCGGGGCGGGGAAAAATCCCCCTTTTTAACTTTGATGTTAGCCCAAATGGCAAATGTGCGTGACCCTGCCGTTTGTGAGGCCTTTGAGGGGGCCCACATTATTCGTCAGTCGCCCGGAATTGGATGAATAATGGTTTTAAATTTCCCCTTCTTTAGGGCCCGGGAAAAATGCTGAAAAATCTGTTGGGCAGGGGGGTGGGTGTAGCGACTACATCTCGCGGCCACATTTAAATTTAGGGGGGGAAAAGAACTGGAAGAGGGGTGAGGACCTTGGGCCGAAGCATTGTTGGTGGGAAAGAAAAAATTTTTCTACCCCGGTGACGGAGGGGGAGGAGAGGAGCAAGGAGGAGGTAGATGGGGGGAAAGAGGAAAAATGAGGCAGATGAATCCCAAGCCCTTGGGGAGTTTTTACAGTGGAGATGGAGGCAGGGAGTCCTCAGAGTCACTTGGGGAAATGGTCGCCCGCATGTGATTTGCCGGGGTTGTGACAGCCAAAAATTTTTTCACCATCCGGCAGTTTGGGTATTCTGGCCTCCCCCCTCCTTTTTAAACCTTAAACTACCGGTCCCAAAAAGGGGCATTTTTTCCCGCTGTAGAGGGAGGGCAAAATTTAAATTTCTATAGAGAAATCCTCCCTTTGTCAAATGGCCCATGCCTTTGTGCGCATGGTCCATCCCCTGGGAAAGGGTTGGCCAGGGGGGTTCCTCCGGGGGCCCCACGTACCACTTTCCATGGCTGTGTTTGGGAAAGGGGGGGTGGGGGGGCAGTAAATGCTCCATCAGCAGAACCCCAAGGGCTGGGGGTCGCCCGATGAGCAGCTTCCTTCACCGCCCCAGTGAAAGGGGGGCATCAACCCAGCAGCAGGACCTTGGGGAACCCCCCGAAAAAAACCCGGTGGTGGGGGTATTTTTTCATGCACTTTTGGGCCCCCCAGTTAGAAGGGTCCCCCTGGATACTTGGGGAGCCAAATTGGGTGTGGGACCCCAAACTTTTGGCCCTTTTTTCAGTTTGAAAGCTGTCCTGCCCTGGCCAGCTTGGCAAGTGGGTGGATCAGAGCGGGTGTTCAGTGTGCACAGGGAGCCATCGTTATCCAAGGAGAACCAGTTCGTCACAGGACATGTGGAACGAGTGACCTTTGTCCAAAAGATGATCAGGGCGTGTGGCCAGGATTTCACACGCCATTTGTTAGGGTCAGAGTACTGTCAGCCCTGACGCCTCCAATACTTTGAGAAATGAGTCTGGATTCAAATCTACCTGACTTATTCTGATGCGCCCCGTTGATGCACACATCTGCTGCCAGTGTCTCACATCTGCCTACCACAATCTTTACAAATGGACATGGTATTGCACCACCTCCTCACTCTGTCATTGTGCATCTGTATAACTTCATGCTGCTGCTGTTGTTGTGCTATGACCTACACTGTGTCATTGTGTTCTTTGACCTCATGCTGTGCTGTGTGTTGTTGTGCTGCGGGTCACCTCCCATCCTGTCATTGTGCACTCTCTGACCTATGCTGTGCTGTGTCTGCTGCGTGACCCTCACACCCTGTCATTGTTGCACTCTCTGACCTCAGCTGTGCTGTGGCTGCTGCCGTGACTCCCCCTGTGTCATTGTGCACTGTTGACCGATGCTGCTGTTGTGGCTGTGCTGTTACCTCTACACTCTGTCATAGTGCACCTCGTGGCTACTTCCAGATTGTGCCACACTCCACACTCTGTCATTGTGACACTCTCTGACCTCATGTTGCTGCTGTGGTGTGGCTGCCGTGACTTCCACAACTGTGTCATTGTGCCATGTCTGACCTTGCTGCTGCTGTGCTGATGCCGAGACGCCTACATACTATGTCATTGTGCCAATGTCTTGCCACTCATGCTGTGCGTTGTTGGCTGCTGCCGGGTACCTACAACTGTGTCTTTGTGCCACCTGTGGCCTATCTTGTTTTGCACCTCCAGAAATTTATTGTGCAATGTTGACCTCTGCTGCTGCTGTGCTGTGCGTGACTAGAGATGGGCAAATTTCCGAAATCGTTTCGTTCACTTCGTGAAAAATTTCTCCTTCAAAATTAAACTTCGTTCCGGAATTACTTGGGCCGAATCACGGTTAAAAAAATGCTATTTCAGGCTGCACAGAGCTGTTGAATGCTGTAGAACGTTGTGCCATGCTAAATTTGCAGAGGAAGCTTGGTTTGGTCTTCATAAATGTTGTGTTTAGTATGACACGCACATGACTGCGCTGATGCTTCAGAATCACTTCACTATAATTCACTGGGCACTTAAGCAGGGCATAAGTGACCTAAAAACTGAAGCAGGGAATGTAGCCTGATACAGTCATGGCTGCTCGAAAGCTGGAAAAAAAACAGTGGCACAATGACATTCTTGGAGGAGGCAAAAAACAGGTAGTAGGCCATCAGAGTGGCACAATGACACAGTGGTGGAGGTCACGTAAAGCAGCAGTAGGTCACACAGTGGCTAAATGACATTTGGAGTTGGAAAATAAAACAGGAGTAGCCAAAGAGTGCACAATGACAACATGTAGAGGGATGGTAGCCAGCCTCAGCAGCAGATGAGGTTCAGCCAGTGGCTATGAAATTCTGGAGGTGGCAAAAAAAAACAGCGAGAAGGCCACAGGAGTTGGTACATGACACAATGTGGCGGCACGGCAGCAAGACACAGCAGCTGATGTGGTCAGGGACAGTGGCTCCAATGACACTTTGTCTGGAGGTGGAAAATCAGGTTATAGGAAACAGATGGCCACAAAGACGCAGTAGTGGAGGTGACCAGCAGCAGCCAAGCTGCAGAATCGAGGTCAGGCCAAGTGGCACAATGACATTCTGCAGGTGGCAAAAAAACAGGTGTAGGCCACAGAGTGGCACCAATGACACAGAGTGGAGGTGTGAGGCGGCAGGAGCACTGCATGAGGTCAGAGAGTGGCACATATGAAAGGGTCGAAATGATGGAGGGCACTGGCAACAGCCACAGCAGACTCGGGAGGTCAGAGAGTGGCACTATGACAAATTCTGGAGGTGGCAAAAGCAGGAGTAGGACCACAGTGAAGTGGCACAATGGACCGGTGTGGATGGTTATGGCAGCAGCAGCATGAGGTCACACAGTGGCACTCATTGACATATGGAGGTGGCCAAAAACAGGAGGCAGGCCACAGAGTGGCACAGTGACAGCGTTGTAGGAGGTGACGGCGGCAGGGGCAGCGGCAACAGCTTGTGGTTCAGAGATTGGATGAGGTCTGGAAACAGTGTGGCATTGGGTCATGGGCAGCAGGCAGCATGAGGTCAGAAAGTTGGACAATGACATTCTGGAGGTGGCAAAAACTGGAGTAGGCCTCAGGTGCACTATGAACAGTGTGGAAGGGTCACGGCACAAGCAACAGCTCAGCAGCAGATGAGGTCATAGAGTGGCACAATGACAGAGTGTGGAAGGTGGTGTTGGCAATACAGTACCTGGTAAAGATGGTGGTGCAGATGGAGAAAAACGTGTCAGAGATGTGTGGCTTCAGGCGGGTGTTGGCATCAGATCGTGGTGGGGGCAGGTCGTTTGTTTAAAACCCTGACTCATTTCTCACAGTTTGGGTGAGGCGTTCATGGATGATGTGAGATCTACGCGCTAAGGCATTGGTGTGTGGAATTCCTGGCCCCGCCGCTATGAACACCGGTCTGATGCCACATTACTGGTTCACGGGCAGGGGACAGCTTCTCCACTGGTTGCAATCGGAAAGGTCGGCGGCCACACTTCCAGTTGGCTGCCAGTAGTCCTGCCGGATCTTTTGACTGGGGTGGCAGAGTGCTGTCCAAGTAGGCCACCACTGTTGGTTCAGGGTCTGCTCCAGGTCCTGCTGCTGCAGGCTGGCGATCTGCACCTCTCTACTAGGCGGGTGAAGTAGCTATATATCAGTGACTCCGACTTAGGTTGCTGCTGTTGGAGCTGGTATTGCTCCATACCCCCACCTTCCCACATGCCTGCCGCGCAGTAGTATGTGAGCGCTGATGTACCTCCACGGTCAGAATGTAAGAGGAGGGACGATGCCGACTTAGGCAGCGGGCCAACTGACTATGGAGGATTTCCCTATAGTATTTGGTTTGGTCCTCCCTCATCAGTAGCTGGATAAAAAAGTCTCCCTTTTGAGACCGGTATAGCGAAGGGTTCGATAGGGTTGGAGAGCAGAAGTCATCCTCTGCGGATGCTGGTATATTCGCTCTGTCATCGCAGGGAAAGAATCAGCATGTGCGTTGCATGTTCTGCACGTGAATCCGAGGGGCACAGCCTCCCATTCCATGTATACTGCCACGGTGCTAGGGGGTATTGCCTTGTCTTCTCATCTCCATTACCTCCTCCAAGCTGCTCATGCTCCTCTCTCTGTCACCTGGGTAGAAAATCACTCATTTCACCAGACAATAGCTCTTCTCCAATGTCTCCTCCTCCTCTTCCCTCCTTTTCAGTCTTCCCGGGATAATGTGGCCGCGAGTATGTAGTTGCCACGTCTCCAGTCCCTGCAACAGGTTTTTCAGGCATCTGTTCTAGGACATGAAGCAGTGGAAACTGACAGTTTTTCATCCCTTAGTCTGGGCGATGACAGAATAACGTCCGCCTCTCCTCGAAATGGCCTAACAAAACGTGCAGTGTCACGCTTGAGCTGCCACTGTCTGACATCAAGTTACACAGGGGAGTACTTGTCCGCTGGATCATCAAAAAAAATCGTTAATGGGACCTTTCTATGTTCATACAGTCGTTGCAACATGTGCGGCTGGAATCCATTCGGGTGGAAAAATCGCTATAAGGGGGGGAGGGTTTTTTGGTGTTGGGGAGGCCGTTCTGACGCTGCAACTCGAGGAGTGAGTTCTGGCTTTGTAAGAATGCTGATAGTGCATCCAGTTTCATGGCTCCATTTTCAGAATCTTCGAAGATCCGGTGGAAGAACTTAGGTACCTTTTCAACCACAGATTGTATCCATGCGCATGAAGGGCGCACTGGGACAATCCCTCCCGCGGCACAGAACCATTTTTCCTCCAATGTCGTCACCGTTGGGTCGATTTGCGTTGGAGGGTGAAAGCCACACATCGATTTCTTGCTGCATGCGCGGAGCAGTTCCTCCCCTGTGTGACTTCGTTCGCCAAGGAAGCCCAGGTGTAGTATCTGCAGTGCCACCAGCTGGGCAACCTACACATGGGTATGATGAGCCGTGACTTGTGGAGGCTGAGATGGTGGTGGGGCGTGAGGAGGAGGAGGCGGACCATTGGCGCAGGAGCCCGCAGCAGTTTGACAACGTGGAGGAGAATAGCGGCGTCTTCTGTCCATATGTTGTTGGTGTGCTGGGCGGAAGCAATGTCACACCACAGTGGGCCGTTAAAGGACATGTAATGGACATGACCGTAGTTGCAGCTCACAGCGTCCGCCGCTTGCATGCACCTTGGAACAAACTGATAAGTCAAGGGGATGGCCCACTTTTGTTCTACATATTTTATGAAGTGCTTGGTACTGCCTTTTTGGAAGAATATGTACTTCTTGGAACTCTCCATCTGGCTCGGCACCAAGTCATTTCTCTCGCTGTATCACGGTGCAGTTACGTCACCATTTGGAAAAGCGAGGGATGGCTGAGTAGTAGCAAAACTTGGACAGGATCACAGTCAGCTTTCTGCACTTGAGCGAGTAGTTGGAAGCATACTGTTGTCTCTTTGTGAAATCGCACCTCGCATGCAACGACTGTTGGCACCTATGCGTAGCGAGGAGTGGGGCTTCTGGACAGGGAGATGTTGGTAAAAGAGAAAAAACAAGCTCCCTCTACAGATTTGGTGAGCCTTGAATGGTCTGCAAATGGCATGCGTGCACTGGAGCGGCGCTGCTGCTTCGCTGTCCCTGGCAGCTTTTACACTTTCTGCCTACAGATTCTACATTTATACCATTTTCGGCTCCTCGGGTGTCTTAGCAAAGACTGCCACATCGCCAGAGTAATCGGATTTTACCGCCACACGCTCCACACTGAGTGTCTTACTACCGCCGTGCCTCGATGAGGCCCCTGTGCCGTCTTTACTTGGACTTGTCGAAGCGGGTTTTCTTACCGAGGCGATTGGGGCTCACGACCTCACACTGCAGTATCTGCTGAACTCACGGCCACACATCCCACTTGATGGCTGCGCCGACTGCCTGACGTGCAAGCTGAGCCCTTTCTCCTAACGATGTTGAAGCCCTTGCCTCACCGGCTCACAATGTGCGGTGGTTACCTATCATTCTATTTGTTGTTGCTCCGTCATGCTGTCCTCATCACCGGTCTTGGGGTTTGAGAGGCTGACCACAACAATATGGACTCAGCCACTCTCCAATCTATACTTTGCGCTACTGCAAGATGCAGGGGTATTGGACCATTTCTTCGCTGCAAGTAGGGCTGACTGCCTCTCATAATTTTTCTTCCCTCGCTATAGAGTGGCGCTGAAGCCAGACCAATAGTAGTTTTCTGGTGAGGAGGAAACCGGATGGGGCAGAGGCGGGTTGAGGACAGGTGAGGGCCGTGAACCGTCCAGGGCCATGCCAACTAATGGTTGTGTGTCTGACGTTCAACGTCTCTAGGCTGGGGTTGTCGATTTCAATCTTGGTGGAAGTGGTTGACCTAGTCAACCAATCAAGAACCCTTGGGGTTGCTTGGTCAGCACACGGCGCTAGGATCGATGAGTGGGGGCAGTTGTGGCCTCACCGAGGACCCCCTGCAGCGACGTTCCCTTTACTGTGCTGCGACCTGGGCCTGCTCAGAAATGTTGTGTGCCAACTGCCACTCGAGGTGAAGAGGCCTTGCCACCCTCTGTGACCTACTGTTTGTTCTAAAATGTTACAGACTCTGTTTGATGATGATATCTGTATATGATAAATAACCCTGTATTTGACTCCAAATGAACCTACTAACAAGCTTGGGTAACCCTTGGATTTAAATTGGCTCCACAAATGGCAACGAAAAATTTAATTGTTATGTGTCGTTTTAAAACACTGTGATCATTTTTACTGATTGTAAAAGCTCAACCTTCGGATATGAATTATGCTACAGGCCAATTGCTTCTTTGTGGTGAAAAAGAAAAGGTTTCTTTTACGTCACCACAAAGCAGAAACAACGCTTAATTAACCCCTGGATGTAAATTTGCATAAAAGAATTGATAGCCACAAAACTATCAGCTTTGTTGCTGTGTTACAATGGCGTGTATTTTACGGTACACAACAAGAGGAAAAAATTGTATATAATCTTCGGTTTTGAAATTTGCTACAGGAAAAATTATTTTTTGACGGTGAAAAAGTGTTTCTTTTTAGGTCTCCCCAACAGCAAAACAATACTTAATTCAACCCCGGATGTAAATTGCGCAAAAGAAACTTGAGCAACAAAGAAACTACCAAACTTTGTAGCGTGTTACAATGGCATTTATTTTATGGTTAACAGCAGCTAGAAGAGAAAAACTTTGTAATTAACCTTCGGTTAAGAATTAGCTACTGAGAAATGTTCTTTTTTGGCGGTGTGAAAAAGACAGGTTTCTTATAGTCACCACAACAGCAGTAACAACGCTTAATTAACCCCTGGATGTAAAGTGCGCAATAAAGAATTGAGCAACCAAAAAAATTACAAGCTTTGTGGTGCGTGTGTTACAATGGCGGTTGTTTTTACGGTGACACAGCAAGAGTATAAAATTGTAAATTAACCCTTCGGTTTATGAATTTGCTACAGGCAAAAAATGTCTCTTATAGGGCGTGAAAAAGGGACGGTTTTTTTAGTAACCACACAGCAGAAACAACGTCTTAATTAACCCTGGATGTAAATTTGCGCAAAAAAATTGTGGTGCAACAAAAATGAAGTGTATTTGTATTGAAATCACAGTTTCTTTAAATGGATACAACAGGAACAGGCTTAGATAAACCCTTGGATATTAAATGTGATTGTGTGAGATAGCATTATAATGTATATGCAGCTGCATTGGACGCAACCTCGGACTTCAGTGCCAATACCCCACAAATCAGAAATAGAACGTTAAGAGATGCAGTATCTGAGTACAAGCTGGTGACTCCCCCCAAAAAATCGCTGTATAAAAATGAGTTCTTTAGTAAGAGATGATCATTAGCAGCGTGCAGCTCCCTCCCTAATCAGTACAGTGGAGCAGTATGTGCTCCGCATCGCGCCCGGACTTATATAGTGCTTTGACAACACTCGAATCCCGGTTCTATGTTTGATTCTTCTTCTGCAACTTGTCATGTAGGGCTATGCCTTCTCTCCTCCAGAGTTCTTTGACCATGTAACGCCTTGTGCTCGCTTGCACACCATTTTATCAATCAAATGCCACCTTCGTTCACGCGTCGTACCCAGACTTCGGACTTTAGTCAGAACGAAGTTTTCTAAATTTCTAACGTATTACCACTTAGTAGTATCAATTTGTCCATCTCTAGCCGTGACCTCCACACTGTGTAATTTGCCACTCTGGGCCTAACCCTTCTGTTTTGACACCTCCTAGATGTCATTGTTGACACTGTTGACATCATGCTTTGCTGTGCTGCGTGACCTCCACACTCTGTAATTGTGCACTCTGTGGCTACTCCTGTTTGGGCCACCTCTACACTCTGTTATTGTGCACTTAGTCTGGACTCATGCAGCTGTGCTGTTGATGCAGTCACTTCACACTCTGGCATTGTGACAATGTTGCTCTTGCTGCTGCAGCGGCTGGGCCGTGGACCTCCACACTGTGGCATTGGGCACTGTCTGACTCATGTGTCTGGCTGTGGCTGCTGCAGTGACCTCACACTCTGTCATTGTGCCACTGTCTGACCTCATGCTGTGCTGTGCGCTGCTGCCGTTGACCTCCACACGTTGTCATAGTGACACTGTCTGACATCATGATGTGATTTGGCTGCTGCACCTGGACCTCCACTCTCTGTCATTGTGACCTGTCACCAAAGTCAACAGTCTCCAGAAAATATAGGAAGTCTCGCAAGAGGAACGCGAGTGAATCTTTGATCGCTATATTTACTTATTTTGCCTACGGCAAACTTAAACTCTGTCAGTTCTCTTTCAATAAAATATAAAACGTAAACTTTTATTTATGTATTACTCTTAACCTTATACCCATATTTAAAAACTGATTTATAACTCCACCATTTAACCCTTACTTTTCTGATGGAAGATAGCTCTTTTCTATTATAAGTCTGTGGCAACACCAATATTAACTGGGGAATGCCTACATATTCAGCAATTTTACTAATCAGTAAGGCATCCAAGCCTTCGACTTGGGCAGTCGTCCTTATCTAATGTAACTGAACAAATAAGGCCCCCCTTGTGACACCATACTGCAGCGGTTGGACATTGGTTGAAGAGCGTGAGAATCACAATTTAAATGTCATGCCTGACCTCCCCTAAACATTGTCTTCACAGCTAAACTGGCTTCATCAGGGTGTTAGAGGTCCGGTCCCATGTGGGCTATGCTCATTTCCTTTTATATAATGTTAGGTACCCAACCTATCTGGTGCTCACCAATTAGCATCAGAGAAATCACTAAAACCCTCTCCTGTCACTCTCCTCCACGCACACTTAATAATATGTGCTGTACCTGCTGCCACCTGTCCATAAACAACATATAATCAGACTAGTTCACCATCTCATAACGGGCTTGCCCTATCTTACTATAGCTGCTGGGTTCTGTATCAATGGACATTTTGCCTGACTGTGCTGGATATCATCTTTTCTCTATGTTTTTGTCTTCTGCGTGGGCTACCTAGAACGGGACTAGAGAATTGATGTTATATTCAAACAGCACACTACCAGCTTTATCAACTCACATAAACCCCTTTCTCCTCCATTGTACTGTACACTAGTGTCATAGTCTCTTCCCATAAAGCTAAATATCCTAGTGTCACTTATAGAAGAGGAAAAAATCTAAGGGATGAATTTGTGCATAGTAATTTTGAGGGAGATGGCAAAAAAACATGGTTACAGTCTCTGGTGGTATGGCAACTGTCCATTTATATGGAAAAAATAAGATTTTGTTAATCCATTGATTAAGGAGAAGGATTTGAGATAAAGACAAATTGCTCAACTGTAACACCGGAGGGGTGTTGATTTATGGGGCTATTTGTACTTGCCACCAAGATCTATGTGGGTAAACCTTTGCGGAGTTCGTAGTACGGTTCGTTGAACATTGGTACTATTATATATACTAAGAGGGGAAACCTCATAGCGTGGACACATTTTGGAATGTATATAATGGTGAAATAGTGGGCCTTAATATTATGGGGCATCTGTGTGAAAAAGCTTGGGGAAAGAAAGGGGATCTGGATGTAGTTTTGTTGCAGGAAGAGGCTAGTATGGGATATACACACTCAATACATAAGGCCTATATGAGGCTTTTCATTTTCAGCATTATTTAATCATGCTGATTCCTATATAATTAATTTTTGAAGAAAATATGGATATATGTGCATTTACGTTATGGTCAGTGGACTTAGCACGGTGGGAATTATGACTATAGAGAAACTGAGTTCCATACGGTTTTTTTTTTCCTCGACCCCTCTACTTCCTACGTTGTCCCTCGTTTGTTCCCTGTGTTTTCAATGTTGAGAGGTATTGATAGGGATTGATCTGTGAGGACACGGGTTTCTAGATTTAACAAATTGGGATGCAGGGTAATATTGTTCACTGTGCATGAGGAGGTTGTTGGAATACTGATCATTATAATATATGCACTAGGTTATTGTGGCGAGACGCAGCTATGGGAGTAGATTATACCATTTATTCATGTATACATTTATTTATGTATAGATTTATTGTTTCTGCTCGGTGCATAGATTTTGTGCGTAATCTTTAAATAAATATATGCAGTACTGAACATATGCCGATTGCATAGAGTTGAATTGCTTTACTAAACATTTTTGCATGTCCCATTGTGACGTAATGAATATAGGGGGCTAGCGTGACTTGTAAGCAAGATCTTAATGGGGAGGTTGGGAGGTGTTGAAAGTGCAGGGGGGGGGGGGGGTAAACCATAGTGGCCTGCAGCTGTTATTACAAATGAATATGTATATTAGATATAAAGAGAAAGTGGGTTTATGGGAATGTGTCTAAGACAATAGTGTACGGTTACAATGGAAATAGTGTATTTAATTTATAAGCCGTGAGCTTTATTAATTGGTATATGTATATGAGATACTACGTAAGGAGAAGTGCTTTATTGAAGAGGTACTTTGACAAATAGTGTACAGTAAATGGAGTATATATTCCAATGAACTATCCTTTTTTAGGCATGGAGGGAAGTAAGGGGTTTATGGGAGTTATTAAAGCTAGTAGTGTGCTGTTTGAAATGTAACATTATTCTGCGTATAGTCAGTTTAAGTGAGCCATGAAGCGGCACTATATGAGAGAAAGTAGGAGGCTTTGCGATCCTTATTGGAGTTTGTAAAATTGCTGTATTTAGCTTTCCATTATTAAGTTGGTGGTGTTCCACCAGACTTTTAATAGTAAAAGGGAGCTATTCCTTCCTTCAGAAGTAGAAAGGATATAACAGGTGAGGTTAGAAAATCAGGTTTTTAAATAGTGTGTATAGAGGTTAAGAGTTATACATAATAAAAGTTACGTTTTAGTGTTTTACTTGATAGAGACTGCGTAGAGTTTAAGTTTGCCTTGGCTAAATAGTAAATTATACTGTCCCAGACCCCAAGGCACCGTGACAGTATACTGTGGAGATGGAGGACAGGGTAGTCCCACATGAATCCTGCGCCACATGGCCCGCTGCATGTGATTAGCTGGCTAGTGAAAGCCGAATAGACACATCGGCAGAAGGCAAGGATTCTGGTCTCCACCTTTGGACATCGCTATGGTCCAAACAATGGGAGCCTTTTTTTTCACAGCGGTCTGAGAGGTAGGGACAATTTGTACTTAGTGAAATCCTCCGTTGTCAGTTTGCTGACGTTCCAAAACCATTTTTGGCCAAGGAAATTTACCTCCAATAGTGCATCCTTAATATCTAATGTTCAACACAGTTTATTATGAAGTATAAATCTGGTAGTTTGAATCCAGTTTCTGCGTGACACCAATTTGTTCAAATGCAGCGTACTTGAACTGAAGGAGAAACTAACTACAGGGAATGTTTTAGGTGCTTATTTTTCCTTCGGTGCCATTGGTGATGGAATTTAGTACAGAACTGGACTGGGGAAGCAAAAGCCAATGCTGCAAAACTGGCTTTGAATGAGCTTCTTTAGTATGAAGAATGTGAATCGTATGTCCAAATTACAGAAAATAAAAAACGCCTCCGCCTCCTCCTTGAGTCTCGTCTGTAATATCCGTGTACCGTACCTCTTGCCTCCATCCCTTGACCACGATCCTTGCCGACTGTTCTAACCTTATGCTTGTCCCCAACTCTGATTTTGCCTTACGATTTTGTACCTCGCTACACCTCGGCTGCCACCACAAGCAAGTCACGTCAGGGGTAACAACCTGGTAGACTCCCGCCGCAGCAAGTCCACCCTTTCCCGGCGGGCTTGGTGAAAACGGGACTTTTAGATTCGCTCCTGGATGGCTATGCATCGTCCTTACTGTGCTGCGATCTGTGGCGCTCCAAACAACTACTGTGTTCTTGATGCTTTGTGTATCTTAGCCCTCAGCTTTCTTCCTGCGTTACCTTGTAGGCTGTGTTCCATTTCAGTTTTTTGGTCAGTATTGCCACGTAGGGCCCAGGGATTTTAGAGTGAACGATTCTAAGAGCGCGCCAGTCAATGCTCGTGTCTACTAAAACAGCTTTGGGTATGAAGGCAAACCAGCTTCCATCTGCATATTCAAGCATGGCACAATGTTCTACAGCACCCTACAGGCTCTCTGCAGCCAGGAAATTGCTGTTTTTTAACGCAATGTCGCAAATTTATTCGAGTCGAAACGAATTTTGTCGGAAAATTCCGTGTACTCGGCGAATTTAATTTTTGAGAAATTTGCCCATCTCTACCTATAATGCTACCATGCTGATCCAAAGAAAGACAAAAACCCTAATGAGATGAATGCCAAATATCCCATACTCCTGACCCCAAATCAACATCATATCTCTATATTTTAAAAGAAAGACATCTAAGCCCGTCTTAAACTCCTTAGCCCTTCATGACCTAATGGTATGTCATGGCCACACTAAGGGAACATGGAGTAAGCCCATTCGCTGATCCCGCTCCACACGTGGCGGGTGCCGGTTGTTAGATACAGCTGACACCTGTTGGCAACAGCAGAGATTGGAGCCGACTAGGATCTCTGCTGTTTAAACACTTAGGGAGACATGTATGATTTTTGGCACCAAGAGGGCCATTTTTTTGCGTACAATATTAGCGTAGAATGCGCCTGAATCTATGAACCCGGTCTACTACGAGTCATAAATCAGGCGCATTGTAGTGCAAAAGTGACAATTCTGGCACAGGTAAACCACTTTTAAAGTGGTGTACCTGTTCGAGCAGTAATGCACCTGGATGTGCCGTACTGAAGCTATAAATGTGTAGCTTTGTACCGCTGTAGTACGACACACCTTGATCACGCCCCCCCGATCTCAGGCGCATTACAAAGTGACGAGGGCGAATGGGGCTGCACTAATCTTTGTGCTGAAAAGACACCAGATTTCTGGCACAGCTCCATTCATACATGGTACCCTTAGATGCCATGTGGTGCTGAGCAGTTGTTTTGGCAACCAGAAGCCTAATGAAGGCTTTTATGGCTGCCATCTTACTGCTCCTATGACAGAAAGTCATAGGAGCACTATCGCTGTACACCCTTCTGCACTAAATACAATATGCAGAATGACATAACGATGATCATGCCCCGTAGTGGTCAAATACCCTGAGGGACTTAAGCTATAAGCAAAAAAAAGTTTTAAAAATATAAAATATTAAAAATAATTCAAATCACCCCCTTTTGTCATTTTAAAAATAAAAAATAAATAAAAAGTTACACATAATTGGTATCCTATCCAATCTATTAAAATATAACATAATTTATCCGTGTGGTTAAATACCATGCATGAAAAATTATTCTCAACCCCCAAATTGTGTTTTTTTAGTCATTTCTTTGCCCCCAAAAATTGGGATAAAAAGTGAACAAAAATTTGCATGTTTACCAAAATGGTACAAATAAAAAACACACTTCAGCCAACACAAAAAATCAATCCTCATTTAGATCCATATATAGAAAAATAAAAAAGTTATTGGTTAAAGAATATGTTGCTACAGCACAAATTTAAAAAATAGAGAATGTTTTAATTTTATTTTTTTAAGTACTTAAGCCCAACTAAAACCATGCATGTGTGGTATCACTGGAATTGTACCAACCTACAGAATTTAGAAAAATATCATTTAAAATGAATAGGGAAGGACCTAAAAACATAACTCCTGTAAAAATGGCACAATTAATCTGTTTTCACACAACTTTTTGGGGGGTTTCTCATTACCTTATATGGTATTGTCAATAGAACAATTACAAAGCACATTTAATCCCCCCCCCCCCAAAGCCATCATGTGTCTTTGCAGATGAAAAAATTAAAAAATTATGACTCTTGGAAGGCAGGGATGAAAAATCAAATGTGATGAAAAAAATGCTTGGTCCTTGAGGGGTTAAAATATCAACCATCAATACATTGTGTGGCAGAGAGTTCTACAGAATTAAAATCTATGATGATGGTGAAACCTTCTTTCAGCTACATAAATATATAGATAATGCCACTTTGTCAATGTTTCGAGCCAAGATGTAAGAAGGTCATTAAAATCTCTTAGGGCCACATGTATGAAAACTGTTTAGGTCTAAAACTCACTTTTTCCCCCATAGGTTACTATGGGCAAAAAGTGAGATTTAGACCTAAACAGTTTTCATACATGTGGCCCTTAGTATTGTTCATTCATATACAGTGGGGAAAAAAGTATTTAGTCAGCCACCAATTGTGCAAGTTCTCCCACTTAAAAAGATGAGAGAGGCCTGTAACTGACATCATAGGTAGACCTCTACTATGAGAGACAAAATGAGAAAAAAAAAACAGAAAATCACATTGTCTGATGTGGAAAGAATTTATTTGCAAATTATGGTGGAAAATATGTATTTGGTCACCTACAAACAAGCAAGTTTTCTGGCTTTCACAGACCTGTAACTTCTTTAAAGGGGTTGTGCCACAATCTAATGTTGACGTGGGATACTCCAAAATTAATAACTAAATATATGTGATTAAAAAAGTGAAGCCTCTGAGAGCTGCAGCAGTGCTTGCATTGTTTGCACTTCTTATCTGATGGCAGAACACATGAACGAGCTTTAAAGGGAGGGGGAGAAAAAATGCAGTCTTACTGGGCATCTGCACTAGCTTTGTTTCTGTGTCAGAGGCTGTGTCTGCTGTATAGAGAATCTGCTGGTTGCAATGTAATTGTCTGAGTAAACATGCAGACGCTCCCTGCTCAAAACCCCCAACCCCCTCCCCTCCGTCTGTAGTCAGTGAACGCTGCCTGCTTGGAGCTTATCTTTACTCCTGAGTAGTTAAGAAGGTGAAAACAAAACCCGTATAGCTTGTGCACAATACAGTTATCCTCTGTGATTTAGCCAAACAACATGTTTGCTCAACTACAGAGACAGAGACCGAATATCAGCCTCAGGAGGTACTTGTTTTTTTTAAACACAGAAACACAACACCCCTTTTTTCAATGGTCAAGTGGGGAGTATCAGCCTCTCAAGTGAGGAAATCACTTCTTGCCAAAACCCCTTTAAGAGGCTCCTCTGTCCTCCACTTATTACCTGTAGTAATGGCACCTGTTTGAACTTTTTATCAGTATAAAAGACACCTGTCCACAACCTCAAACAGTCACACTCCAAACTCCACTATGGTGAAGACCAAATTGCTGTTGAAAGACCCCAGAAAAAAAATTGTAGCCCTGAACAAGGCTGGGAACACTGAATCTGAAATAGGTAAGCAGCTTGGAGTGAAAAAATCAACTGTGGGAGCAATAATTAGAAAATGGAAGACATATAAGACCAGTGATAATCTCCCTCGATCTGGGACTCCACACAAGATCTCAACTAATGGGGTCAAAATGATCACAACGGTGAGCAAAAATCCCAGAACCACACGGGGGGACCTAGTTAATGACCGGCAGAGAGCTGAGACCAACGTAACAAAGACTACCATCAGCAACACACTATGCCTACCAGGAACTCAGATCCTGCAGTGCCAGACGTGTCCCCCTGCTTAAACCAGTACATATCCGGGTCCTTCTTTAGTTTGCTACAGAGCATTTGGATGATCCAGAAGAGTATGGGGAAAATGTCTTATGGTCAGATTAAACCAAAGTAGAACTGTTGGGTAGAAACACAACTCATTGTGTTTGGAGGAGAGAGAATGCTGAGTTGCATCCAAAGAACACAATACCTATTGTGACACATGGGGGTGGCAACATCATGCTTTGGGGCTGTTTCTCTGCAAAGGGAAAAGGACGACTGATCCGTGTACATGAAAGAATGAACGGGGCCATCGTGTGATTCTGAGTACAAACCTCCCTCCATCAGCAAGGGTATTTAATAGTTTCATAGTTTCATAGTTTGTCAGGCCAAAAAAAGACATACGTCCATCCAGTTAAGCCCATTTTGCTAAAGTGTTGCTAAAGTGTTAAAGTGTTGATCAAGAGGAAGGCAAAAACCCCCATGAGGTAGAAGCCAATTGTCCCCCATGCTGGGGAAAATAATTTCCCTTTCCTGACTCCCAATTCTGGCAATAAGAATTATCCCTGGATCAACGACCCCTCTCCAGAATCCTAGTTACTATAACGTGTTATATTACATCTAGAAATGTATCCAGACCCTTCTCCAGAATCCTGGTCACAAGAACTTGTTATATTATTACATCTAGAAATGTATCCAGACTAGAGATGGGCGACTGTCCCGAAATTCGTTTCGTTCACTTCGCCGAATTTCTCGGCAAAAAATAACTTTGTTCCAAATTACTTCAGCACGAATCACATTAAAAAAACAGCTATTTCCAGGCTGCACAGAGCCTGCAGGGTGCTGTAGAACGTTTGCCATGCTTAAATATGCAGAGGGAGCTTGGTTGGTCTTCATACAATTTTTTGTGTTTTAGTTATGACACGCACATGACGCCGCCCCTCTTAAATCGCTTCACATAAAATTCCCTGGGCATTCCAAAATCCAAAAAAAGAAAGGGGGGGTTTCCAAAAAGCGCCCAAA
>JAODAL010065264.1:0-18314 GCA_025379985.1 Phyllomedusa bahiana | reverse complement strand
GTTTTTTATCAGCAGATAATCTCAAATATCATTGATTTTTACCATTGTATAAAGGTTTATCTCAAATCTCATTGTCTTTTCCATCTGTATAACAGGTACCCAAAATCTCATCTTTTTATCCATCTGTAAAAAAGGCTAATCTCAAATCTCTTTGTTTAAAAAAGGTTATGGTATTTTTAAAACTTTTTTTTGTGTTTGTCTATAATGTAGCAGGCCTTTGGAAATTGGGCCAGTTTTTTCGGAAATGCGATCGTTGTTTAAAACTATACGGCTTTGGTTAGTTAAAAACCAGTTTTCTCCGATCGTTTTTTTTAAAACTAAAACGGTTTTGGGCAATTGGATTCTCTTCGGATTTCAGATCTCTGTCTAAACTATTTGTAAAAAAACTTGACACTTCCCCAATTGACAACGACAGGTATTAAGCAGTAGTAACGGACTGGTGCGGGGCCCAGGTAGGAGCGAAAACGCAATGATGGGCCAAGGAAAAGCGGATAAACTAGACATGGAACGCAGTAGTGTAGTAGACGAGGTCAAGCTATATGATGTGTGTGGGGAAAAAAATGAACAAAAATGACAAAGCCACCCCCCTCCGTTCAAATTCCTCGATTGCCAAAGTCCTCAAGTCCCCCCCCCATCCCCGTATGCAACAATGCCCCTTTTGGGAACCCATCATTGGAAAAAGGACATGTCCTCAATTTGTGGTTGTCAAAAAGCCGAGAAAAAGACCGACTCAGAGGAGCCCACAATCAAGGTTCTCATTTAAATTTCATGGCACCTGGCTCGGGTTTTTGAAAAAATTTGGGCTCACAAACTGAAAAAAAAGGGGTTAGGAGGGCCGGGGGGGCCGTTTTTTATAGGTTTTATGAGGAAGGTGCATCACAGGTCCACCCAAGTTTTTCTTTAAATTGAACTTCCAACATATAGCTGTCACTCCTGCATTTTGTAGGGCATCCAGGAAGAGAGAAATTCACGCTTGGACAGGGAATTAGGCAGAAGGTCAGCGTTTGGTACCACGTCGTAGATTAGGCCATCCGGTTCTGATGGTATCACTGGCTTTTTTCTGTCCCAATGCCCTGCTGCCGTATGACCCATTTTGTGTCCAAAGTCGAAACAGCAGGGCCCGAGAGGGAAGACAGTGTAGACTGTCCCAGGGGTGTGACACATCTGCTGCTTCTTTGTAACCATATCCGTATTTGCACTTCTGACCAATATATATTGCTTGTCCAGTGCACGCTCCAAGGCGAATTAAGTCTATAAACTTTAATCTAGGCTAGTCTGTTGTCTTGATCATCAATCTTTCATGTGCCCTTATTCTCGGTCTCTAAAATATAGCTACCCCAAGGCAGGTTCCAGGCCTGCTATACGTCTGTAATGGACCAGGCTCATAGTCAACGAGGAACTGGTGGCAGTCTACTGGGCTGGCAGAGCTCTGTTTAAACAGTGTGGGTAAACAGAACCCTCCCAGCCGTTCAGAGTTGTGGGCGAGTGGGGTTTCCTCTCAAACTCCCTGGGTCTTCCTGTGCCTGTGTGGACAGGGGTTAATCGTAAAACCATATCCTGCTGACCATGTACACACCTAGAGGGAGCGCAATGTCACGATACACCCCAAGTCAGGCCGTCGATCCTCAAGTGGGTGCGGGTGGTTTCCAGACAGTAGACAACAACAAACTGGCCAGGAAGTTCCTTTTATACCCAGGGATCACCGGTCACTGGGCAGGTTATTGGGACACTATCCCCTTAAATAACCGAGTATTGCTGCGTGCACGCCCTAGGGGACGCTAGAGTGCGCAGAGGATGCCAGGGAGCTGGATTAAGAAGTGGAGACTCGTATCCACCGGCACAGAAGCACAGACAGAAGCTGGGGCAGGTGAGTAAGTATTAGCGGGGACCGCAGCAGAGGCACAGGCATAACTGTGGTGACAGTAACCTCTTTAAGTCCTCCCATCCAGGCTACCTGGTTACACCTAAAGCAACTAGGGATAACCACCTCCTCGGTATTCAAGGAACTGCCTTCAGAGGAGACTCCTCCACTGGCAACACAGAACAAATGGGGAAAAAAATGGTGGGGGGGAAACTGCCCCCAGATGGGGGGTTTTGAGGCATTTGGAAAATTTGGAAACGATCGTCCAATTTTTCAATTTCTCCTTTTCCCCAAAATTAAAAGGAGGGGGTAAGCTGGAACCACGGGAAGGGAAGGAGAGCTGGAGAGGATAATTTAGGCAGGACTTTTAAAAGGGAAAATCTTCCCCTGGTGGGAACTTCCAACTTTCAAAGTCATGGCGGGGTACGGAGCGGGGGAAGGCCCCTTTTCTTTGATTTTCCCCAAGGGACAGATGAAAAACACGGCCCCTTCCCCGGGACAGGAGGACAGGAAGGGCAAAACTTCGCCAGAAAGAGAAGGGAGGATGAAGTTCTCAGAAAAACCCGGAAAGCCCAAAAAGATTTTGGAATTTGGGGCCCAAAAGAAAACTGGGGAATGGTGGACTGGTGAGAGGGAGAAGTGGGATATATCTGCCGGGGGGGGCACCACTGCCGACAGAAGCTTTAAAAAGGAGCGGGACAGGTGTGTAATTTAGTGGGGGGGGGAAAGAAAGCAGAGGCACAAAAACTAAATTTTAATGTGAACAGGGATTTTAAAAAAGTTGAAACCTCCGGGGACGGGACTTTGGTATAGCCAGGTTGTAAAAGAGCTGGGGCAACTTCTGATAAAAATCTCCCCCCAAACTCCCTTTAAACACCCACAGAAACCTCTTTAGACGGGGGGAAACCACTGGGGGTCCTATTGTCATTTTGGAGCAGCGACTCTCTTGGGTCCAGTGGGGGGAAAAGTGCTCAGTTTAGTGGGCAAGTATATTGAATAATGGATCCCTGGTAAAAATAAATTGTTTCAATTTTTACCCCCTCCGGTGCACGAATAGCCCCAGGACTCGTGGGGCAGCCCCGGTTTAATATTCAAGGAGAAAAATGGAATCCACCCCCCAATAGAGTTGTTTCTAAAAATTTTTTATTTAGTTTTTATCTTTATTTCCAAGTGTTTTAAAAAACAGGGGTTTCTTTAAAAGGGGGTTCAGCTCGGCAAAAGCGTTCGGTAAAAAACCCCCCCTTAGTGGTTGCTGTTGGAAGTTGCCTTTTCAGCTCGATTAATAACAAATGTGCCCCAAATTTAAAAGCCCCTTGCCCGATACAGGGTTTGAAACCTAAGTATAAACTACCTTTATTTTTCGGGGGTTCATAAGACCCATGGGGTTTTAGGGGGGAAAATAGGGAAATTTTTCGGGACCAGGGGGAAAAGGGTTTTGATTGGGACTTATTTTTGCCCCCCAATAAAAATTTTCGGGAAGTTCGAGGGGGGTTTGAAAGATCCCCTCTTTTTCCCTCGGAAAAGGTCAAATGGGCTAGATTCTTTCACAAGAAGAATAAAGGAATGTGTTTAAATTTGGGGGAAATTAAAAGCAAGGGGATCTGTTTGGGTGTCCTTTATTTTGGTCGATCTGATGTCAGGGGGAAAGTTAGGCCTTTGGGAGAAGGCCCCTTAAACTTCACTATGTAAAAAGATAATAGGGCACCACCCCCTAAACCCATATTCCGGTTTTGATTCTTTTTTTTGGATGTGATGGAGAACTGAGAAATCTGAATATTCTAATAAGGGACCGGAAATTTTGTCCAGAGAAGGAGCGGGTTTTGGGAATGCCTTGAGAGAGACACTTCGACGTTTTTTAAAACGGCGGAAAAAGGGGGGGGGAAATTTTTGGTTGTGGGGATTTTAAACCCATTTACCACAGAATTGTGTTTGGTTCTTCTCCAATAGATGGGTTTATAAAGGGTTTTTAGAAAAGACCCTACAGTCACTCTCCTGGCAAAATTTAAAAATCAGTGTTGGGGATGATGCTTGGGGGGGAAAAGAGTTTTTTAGTAAAAAAGGAAAATATGTTTTTTTCTCCCTAAATTAAAAAAAGGAAAAGCCCCTTCTTGGGTCCCGAAGGTACAAAAAGGGGGGTTAACCCCCTCAAAGGTAAAACCCATAGTATCTGGGATCGGGGGGGTATGCCCCAAAAAATTATAGGTGTGTCCCGGGGTTTCCAAGTTTGGGGAAACTTTGTTATTTCCCCTTTACCCTTTATATCAGGAACATCTGCCTTTAATCCTTAAATTTAGAAGGTTTTTAAGGGTTGATGGAGAAAATTTTTGGGTTGTAGCTTGAGGGTGGAAGCCTTGTTTTCCTCAATACCGACAAGGAGGGTTGAAGGCATTTAAAATATTTTTTGGTTAACCGGGGACTAAATTTTTGGGACAAAATTGATTTCATTCTTCCCCCCTAAATTTTCACTGGAGAAAAAACATCTTTGTTTTCCCGATCGGAAGATCTACCCCCCGTCGGGGGCACTGCGAGGGGGGGGCCCTTTTTGGATCCCAAAACCTACGAAAAAATTTGCCCCGGGGCCTTGTGGGAGAACCGATTGCTTCATTTGAAGAAGAGAGTAACTCTTTGACAGCTATGTCGTTATGGGGGCACACTACATAGAGGACATATTCAAAAATAGGGAAAAGGGGAAATATGTCGTCTTTTCTGACTTTGTTGATTTCTCTAAATATAATTCAATAGGCTTGAATTTTAATTTTTACCCCCAAATTAAATTTACATTTTAAACCCGTTCCTTGACCTAACTATTTCCAAAAACCTTGATAACACGTGAGTAGGGAATTTTTTTTTGGAAAAGGGACACCCCCACCAATAGCCTCCCCCGGGTTTGGGGTAGTTGCCCCCCGGGGGGGGGGGGGCCCTTTTTTGGGGGGATCCCTCGGGGGCAATATCTGCCCCTTGGAGGAAAATTGCTGGATACCCCAAAACCCTTTAAGAGCGGGCAGGGGTTTTTGGGGGAGAGGTTTAGGAGTGGGGGGGTTTACCCTAAAGTCACCCCTAAAAAAAAGGGCCTTTATCAGAAAGGTTTATCCAGGGGCCCTTTGCGGGGGCCTCCGGGTCCCAAAAGTGAAGCAGGGGGGGGAACATCGGGAAATGTGAGGTTGATTGCGGTTTGTGGAGAATACAATTCCCGGGCAAAAAGGATACGGTAATTGTGAGGAAAGTTTTGGGAAAAGCCCCTTTTACAGGATGCCATTCTTAAAGAGATATCCCAAAGGGTTTAAACCTTTTTTCCCTCCCGGGAAAGGGGGGGGAGTTTAAAGGGGGTTGGGACTGGTAAAAAAGTCACTTTGGGGGCCCCGGGTAGGAGAGGTGGCTGGGTAGACAACCCAAGGATGTTTTTAAGTGTGGTATGTGTAAGTTTTGTCAGATTTGATCCAAATGCAAAGTTTTTGGGGAAAATTGAAAATCCCTAAAAAAAATGCCAAATTTAAAAACATTTATTAATTGTGTTTCCGTTGGTGGGTTTTGATCTAGCCCCTTGTCCTGGGATTAAACTATGGGTTTGGGGAAGGGCACGTCGTGAATTTTTTGGAGGAGAAAAAGGTGAAATATTTGGGGGGTTTAAAGAAACAACAAGTACCCCAATTGCGGCAAAGTTTGGGAAAAAAACCAAAAAAGGCCCGGTTTTACGGTGTGCCCAATTTTTGAGGTATTGGGTCTAGTTGAAGCCTCCATTGAGGGGTGATTGGGACAAACTTATTTTTTCAGCGAGAGCACAGTGGATTACAGGCTTAATTTGTGTATTTCCAAAAAGGGGGTTAAAAGAATCTTTTCCCCTTTTGGGGCTTCTTGTTGGTACCCCCCTTTTTACGTATATTTTTCTTTTGCTAACATGAACTCCATTTAAAAAAAAGTTCCCTAAACAGTTGTTTTTTTTTATGCCAAAAACCCAAGCTTTATAGCCTTATTTGACATCCTGTGCTTACTTAAATTTTTGTTGAATCCAAAAGTATTTTTTTTGTTTGTTTTCTACTATTTTTTTTGTGTCTTTTGATTCTTTAATTTTTCCTTTTTTTTAGGGGGCCCTTTATGGAGGGGGACTATGAAAAAAAGGGCTTTGTGCACTTTAGTTTTGGGGCCCCGCGTCTGGGATATGCAGGTTATGAATGCTGCGTCTGACACATGTATTGGGTAACCCGACGTTTCCCTTTCGCTTTTTTTAAAGAGAAGATCAAGGCGCGGGTGCCAAAAAAAAAAAAAATGGGGGTTTATAAAATGTTGGGGGCCTGTTCGGCGCCCGGGGAGTAAGTCGCCTGCGCGGCCCGCCGGAAGTTTTCAGGAGATTCGGCGCAAGGGGGCGGGGGGCTTTCTTCTGATGTCTCCCGTCACCAAGTCGGTGTGTTGGGCCCTGCCCCGTAACTTTGAGAGGGCGCCGGGGTTTCCTAAGCTTTGATGGAGGAACCCGTTTTGGAAAGTGAGTTAGGTAGGTTTTACAGGTAATAGGGGGCGGTTTTTCCTCAGAACGAGGAGGTGTCTGAAGGGGTTTTTTAAAAAACCTTTAGGGTGTTTAGTAATAGTTGGGGGCGCCTTTCACCCAAAGGCGATCTATAAGTTCTCACCTTTGGGGAAAATACATTTCCCCGGCCTTTTACTTCACCCTTTAGATGAGTAGCCGGAATCTAAACTGGGGTTCAGGGGGGTTTTTTTTTGCTCTGATGTGTTTAAAATTTAAAGTTTTAGGTGTTTTTTTAGTTATTCGGCTGACGAAATTTTATTGTATATTTTATTTTTTCTTACCCGATGGAAATTTTTTTTTTGGGTTTTTTACCCACTTTAGGGGTCCCCCCGGGATGGGGAAAAGAAACGCGGGTTTTTTTGGGTTTTTTTTGGGTTTCGCTTGCTTATTTTTTTGTGCTGTAAATTGGGAAAATTTGGGAAAACCCTTTGGGGGGGTTTTTATTTTGTTAGATCATTATTCATGGTCTTTTCGCCCAAAATTTTATGGCATGTGAAAGAGGTCTTCACCCGCATTAACATTTGAAGCCGGGCCCTTTTGTATATCTCCATTTGTTTATTAGATATCAGGGGGAATTAACCCTTTTTCATTTTTTGACCCGGTTTTTGCATGGTTTTTTCCCCTTTTGATGATATTGAATAAGGAAGGGTAATTTTTTTCCCGGGTTTTTTTTTTTGTAACCAGTTTTGCAAAATTACGGGGGGGCCCCCCCTTTTCGGGGGGGGTTCTCCCCTTATTTCTTTTTGTGTTTAAAAAAAGTAATTTGAGAGTACAGGGTGTTTGTCCCTTCTCTGTAGTATATATTTAGTTTTTGTTTTTTTGTTTTTAGGGGTTTTTGGGGTTAATTAATAAAGGTATATTTTAAGTAATATGGGTTTTTTTGGTTTTTTTTCTAAAATAAGTACAATTTTTCCCATGATCTTTTTATATGTGGGAGGTTTTTGTTTGCAAAAAAAATTTGAAGCAAAAAAGTGAGAGCTGTCGTATCGTTTTTATTGGTACCATTTTGGGGTACAGGCAACTTTTTGATCACTTTTTATTCCAATCTTTTGGGGATATGAAATGACCAGAAAACCCACAATTTTGGCGTTTGGAATTTTTTCTTCTATGGTGTTCAGTGGACGGGACACATGATGTTATATTTTAATAGATTGGACTTTTACGGATGGAGAAAGGAGGGGTCTGTAAGGGCAACTTCGCCCAAGACCCTCTCTCTTAGTCATGGTGGAAGAGGCACACCAGGCATGCCCAATAACCACCGCATGGAGGACAATACCAGACCGATCTCTGGAAGGGGATGGGTGAGTCAAAGGCTGTCGCCTCGACATGACAGTAGATTTTGAAATCATGGTGATGATCGGGAGGGAAGTGGCGACAGCGACCTGCGAGGTTTCTCACAAAATGGTTCCAACTGACTTCGCCAATAACCTGCCATATGAAGGACAGATCTTCCGATTCTCCCTCCCTTTTTCTGTCCCTCCTACGGCGGGTCTTTGACTCACCCCAATGTTGGAAGACGTGCGTGGGGGTAGGGGGACAACTGGGACACAATGTGGGGGTGAGCTTCGGTTTGGCAGAAGAGGCTATCTCCTCCCCAGAGGTGTGCCCGACCCCTGGAGGTCCCAGCAGTTCTTCTTCTTCCCCCGCCGCTTCTTCTGTGGCTCTGGATACCGAGGAGGGGATGGGGTCACTCTCCCTCAGCTGATGTTCATCCTCTCTTGGGGGGAACTCCGGCCTGGCTCTAGCGACATTGCCTGTTGACAAGATACAGAGACATTTTACGTAAATTAGTTCTTACGGCCAGAGTTCCCGCTGAGATAGGATGAACATCAGCTCGTCATGGTGGGGGATCTACGGTTGATGGGAGGGAGAGGCCTCACTTCGCTCCCCTTCACGGTCCCGCACGTTCTTCCAATGTTTCATCACATCTTCAACTGTGGTATAAATTACAGTGGGTAACAATTAAAGGTGATTGACACGTGACTTTTTACATTCTGTCCTTCCCACATTACCTATTGCATCACCTGTCACCACAACCTGTCAGTTGTAAAAAGGGACATTAAAGCTGTGACCACATGAGGCCACAGACCTGAAGTCACTTTTTGGAACTGACAACGTTTTTAAGTGACAGGCGCTGGAATGTGGGAAGACCAGTGTAAAAAAGTCAATTCACATCGAATAAAACCCAAAACGAAAAAAAATATTAATTTAAAAATAAACTGACGGATAAGCCCCTGCTTTCGGGCATCACACACCCCTTTTATTCCCCCTGTACCCGGGGTCGCTCTTGTCCCAAAGCTCAGGGCAGGTATGTACCTATGTACCTACCTTTTTTTCCAAAAACCACCGCCATAAAACAATATGTGCACAAATGGGGCCTGGTGTCTTTATGACAAATAGTAAATCACTATATTTAACAATGATGCACAAAGGCGAACATTTTCACTTGAAGCACATGTGTATGTTAACAGCATAAAAATGGGGTTAGCTTAGGCTAAAAAGAGGTTATAGACTCTTGTTCCCACTGACACTCGGAGATCAGTCTGCTCACGTCCATGTCATGAGTGGTATTGTTTTGGGAGGTATGCTGGTGCGTCCTCTTCCATCACTAACAGGAAGTTGTTTGCAGGACCTTCCTGTGAAAAAAAAAAAAGTGAAAAAGAAGCAGCAAAAAACCCCCATATAGGGGATATTCTTCACTTTTTTTTGAAAAAAAACCGCCCAACACCCGCCAAAAACCGCTCCTCCTTTTGTGCGTTGACATTACTAAATTTAAATTTTGAGTCTGAAAACGGGTTTGGGAAGAATGAAACATTTTTTTAAGTTTTGTGGACCGCTTTTGGTGTGAAAAACCATCAGTGGGGATTTGGGATGTTTTTTTTTGTTGCAGTTTAGGGGGACAGAGTTGCTTGGGGTTTTAGACTTTTCTAACTGCAACCGTCTAAAAAAACCGTCCAAAAACCCTTCGTGGGGATTGTCCATACAGTTTTTTTAATTTATTTTGGGGCAAATCCAAACAACTCATGCAGGATCCCCTTGGTGCGTGGCTTGTAGCTTGTATGGTTGATAGGTGTTGCCCCTATATCCCCCCTGCTGTGATGAGTATAAGGGGGTTTGTGGAGTTTCAAAAAGGGGGGGATCATTGGCTTTCCAAATTTTGTGATCTTTGTTGCTATGATGAAAGTGTATAGTGAGTGGAGGATAAGATGTGGCAGTGCAGAGCCCCAACCCTTTGATGTAGAGGTAAACATCGGTTGGGAAAGGTGGTGGTGCCGAAAGCATCAACTGGGAGCGCTACACCTAAAATGCCCCAGGGGTGCCCCAAAAGTGGTTAAGGGGCGTTCACAGGGTTTTTTTGGGGCCGGATTGCACCCCCTTTTGTGCCCCGTCTGTGCTGCGTATGGCTGGAACCCGTCCCAGCCATTAGGGTAATCCAGCCCAAAAGAAATTGGACCTCTTCTCCCCCCAAAAATGCCGGGGGGGGAGGGAAAATTACATGCACTTATCAGCATTATGCAATGCCGGGCCCGCCCCTTTTCCCCAAAAGTATAAATCCTCCCACAATTTATGGGGGTTGAAAAGGTGTAAAAGGGCCAAACCCCTGGTTTTTGGGCTGGAGCAATTTGGAAGTCACTGATTTTGTAACCCACTTTATGGGCCTGAAACAGAAGGGCACTGCACGTAAATTCTGTGTTTGGCCCGGAGCAGGGTGTCACCGCACCTCTGCTAACCCCACTGGTATGGGGTCCCAGAGCGACGATGTCAATGCACCTCTGCTAACCCCCCTTGTATGGGCCCAACAGACAAAGTCACTGCACTTGCTTACCCCAAGGGGGATGGGGCCCGGACGTGATGTCACTGCAAATTTCTGCTAACCCTTGGGGATGGGCCCCGGGGCGACGTGTCACTCACTCTGCTAATTTTTGTGTTGTGGCCGGAAGACGGATTTCACCTTGTAACCCCACGTGTAGGGGGCCCCGGAGCAGACAGATGTCATGCACCTCTGAACCTATGTGTTGGGGCCGGAAGACGATTCCTGCACCTCTGCTAACCCTACGGTTGGGGCCCCGGGGCGAGGTTCCTGAAAAACTGCTAACCCCCCTGTGTATGGGGGGTGAAGGGTGTCACGCACTCTCTAACCCTATGTGTAGGGGGCCCCGGGGCGACGGATTCATTTTACCTCTGACCCCATGTGTTTGGGGCCTGGAGCGATGGATGTACGCATCTTGCTAACCCATGTGTATGGGCCCGGGCAAGGATGTACTGCACCTCTCTAACCCCCCACGGTATGGGCCCTGGAGCGAGGATGTCACTGCAACCCCTGTAACCCATGTGTTGGGCCCCGGGCAGAGGTGTCCTGACCCTCTGCTAACCTACTGTGTATGGGGCCCCCAGAGGGAGGGCCTGACCTTGCAAACCTATGTTATGGGGCCGGGGCGACGGTGTCACTGACCTGCTAACCCCACTGTGTATGGGGCGGAGAGACGGATGTCCTGCATTGCTAAACCCCACTGTGTTGGGGCCCGAGCAGACAGATGTCATGCACTTGTAACCCTACTTGGGATGGGCCCCGGAAAGGGTGTCACTGCACCTCTGCTTCCCCACTGTGTATGGGCCGAGAAAAGGATGTCCGCACCTCTGCTAACCCCACTCTGTATGGGACCCCCGGGAAAAGGGGGATGTCACTGCACCTCTGCTAACCTTTTTGTATGGGCCCCGACAGAATTCACTCCCCCTTGCTAACCCCACTGTGTTGGGCCCCGACAGAGGGTGTCCCTTGCTAACCTAATTGTATGGGCCCGGGGCAGACAATGTCACTGCACCTTGCTTCCCTTTTTGTATGGGGCCAAAAAGAGGTGTCCTGCACCTTGCTAAAACCCATGTGTATGGGGCCCCCAGCGAGATGTCACTGCACCCCTGCTAACCCCTTTTGTGTATGGGGGCCGGAGCAGTGGTGTCACTGCACCTTGCTTCCCTTTCTGTGTTGGGGCCCCCCCGCAGGGAGTCACTGACCTTCTACTTCTGTGTTGGGCCCGAAACAGGGTGTCATGCACCCCTGTTCCTATGGTATGGGCCCCGGGGCAGACGATGTCACGCCCCTTGCTTTCCCCACTGTGTAGGGGCGTTTGAAGAGTCATGCCCTCTGCTAACCTACTGGATGGCCCTGGGAGGCGATGTACTGGGCCCCCTTCTAAATACTGGGTATGACCCCCAGCAAGGAGTCACTGACCTTCCTAACCCTACTGTGTTGGGGCCGGGAAAAGATGTCACTGCACCTTGCTTAACCCCACTGTTTATGGGGGCCCGGGGGCAGACGTGTACTGCACTCTGTAACCCTATGTGTATGGGGCCCGGGCAGACGATGTCACTGAAACCCCTGCTAACCTTTCTGGGGATGGGGGCTGGAGGGAGGATGTCACTGACCTCTGCTAACACTACTGGTATGGGGTCTGGAGGAGACGATATACTGCACCTTGCTAACCCCTTTTGGTTTTGGGCCCTGGAGCAGACGATATCACCCAACCTTACTAATGAGCTGTATCAGCAGAAAAAAACCTAGTTTTATGGTGTATTGGAAATGGATCCATGATTGTCAAAGGGGTTTTTTTTTCCCTTTGAGTCACTTTTTTGCTTATAAAAAGGGTGGATATTGGGTGAGGTGAGAGACTCAGAAAAAAAAAACACCCCGCAACCATTGCTGGAAAATTCAAACTTTGGTGTGGCGCATTGTGCTCTGGGGAAGGTTTTTTGGGCATTTCTCGGTTTTTATCCATGTGGAAATTGTCCCCCCCCAATTGGGTAAAAAATTTCCTGCAGTCCAATGTATCCAACAAGCTGATTGTCTCCTTTTTGGTTTGGGGTCTTCCAGCAAAAAATGCAACGGTTTAGACGCTATGTCGAATGTTGAGGAGCAGAAAACCCAAAATTCCAAATACTACCTTGGCCCTAAATTACCCAGATCCTAGTTGAGACACATCTGTGGGGCCCCCTAAATGGCCTCCTCCAGCAGTCTGTTGTTATGAGCTGGCCTCAAGATCCCTATCACAACTACCAAGGACATTATGGAGGTACATTCTTTCCCGCCTGTCTCGCTGCTGCTTGTGCTGCAAACAAAGGTCGCGCTGGAGATTATGATGGGACTTCACTGTGTGTATTTCTCATTAATTTCACTCTTACAGTGAGAACCTGCCTTGTGTGACCTGCATGCCTTATAAATATCTTGTATAAGGCTTGTACGTGATCGCAGTGACACAGTCAGGATTCTGCTCTACACTCACTCATCACTTTCATCATATAAACCTCACTGCGACTGATAAGATTCTGAGACGCACAACCTTGTCTGACAATCAGGTCTGTTCCTCTGCCCCACATTCTGGGCCGTCATTACCAATGGGGCAGAGCACTTTTAATACAAGTGGAACACCATCTGGTTAGTGACAAATCTCATCATGGCTATAACCAGTCATCATGAGACAAAGTCCACCATTCTACCAGATCGATACACATGGACGGGTACAAATGGAGGTCTGTAGGCCTAATGGCTGCAGTCACAGAATCTCCAATGTTCTAGAGTCAGGCGTCCTCAAACTACGGCGCAGCAGGTGCATGCGGTCGCCCGAGGACTATGATCCGTGCCTCGCCAGTCCACAAATGACCCTGCTAAATCAATAGCTTTAAGTGGTCCCTGTAAGTGATTGATTGGAGGGCGGAAGACTCGTCACCATATACTCCCGTTTATGGGAGGTGATAGGTGGGCGGGTGAAGGGTGACGTCGAGGAGCGCAATGCCAACGTTAGGGGGCCAGTTTATGTGGAATGGGGTGTGTCGCAGGGCACTTTGCAGAGGACGGATGTAAGGTAACTGTGTGACGGTAGGGCGGGACACTATGCAGAGGACGTGGAGGTTGCCTGAGTGACGGAGGGCGGGCACTCTGCAGAGGACGGGAGGTTGCGCTGAGTGACCAGGAGAGGGCGGGGCACTCTGCAGATGGATGGGAAGGTACACTGAGTGACGGTGGGCGAGGCACTCTGCAGAGGACGGGGGAAAGGTGCTCTGAGTGACGGAAGGGCGCGGCCTCTGCACGGGACGGGAGGTGGATGAGTGACGGAGGTGCGGGCACTCTGCAGAGGAAGGGATGTGCTTGAGTGACGAGGGCGGGCAACTCTGCAGAGGACTGGACGGTGCCTGAGTGACGGAGGGGCGGGCATCTGCAGAGGACGGAGAGGTGCTTGAGTGACGGAGGGATGGGCACTATGCAGCGACTGGACGGTGCCTGAGTGCGCACGGTGGTGCGGATATTACTATCTATGGGAAGGCTACCCTGTTGAGTGAGATTCTGGAAGTGTCAGCCCTCCAGTCACTCAGGAATATCCGTCCTCTGCAGAGTGCCACGCCTCCCCACCCTCCCACACAGCGTTCCCGCACAGGAGAGGAATGGCAGAAGCCCCCTCTACGTAATTTCAGGGAGGAGCCCCCTCCCCTTTGAGTTAGGGGCAGGCAGCCCCCCTCCCATGTGGTGTTTAGGGCGGAAGACCCCCCCTCCCCTCTGTGAGTTAGGACAGGAGCCCACCCTCCCACCCTGTGAGTGTTGGGCAGCGAGCCCCAATCCCCCTGCTGTGATCAGGGCAGGAGCCCCATTTATGAGTCAGGGCAGGAGCCCCCTCCCAACTGCTGTGTCAGGGGCAAGGTAGCACATTTTGAAAGTCCCATGGGAAGGAGCCCCCTCCCCCTGCTGTGTCTGGGCAGGAGCCCCATTATGAGTCAGGGCAGGAGCCCACCTCTATATGCTTGTGTCAGGGCAGGTGACCATTGTGAGTGAGGCAGAAATGCCACCCTCCCCGTGTGCCTGAGGTCCGGATAGCCGTGAGACAGGAGCCCAAACTTGGTTGGACAGAGGTAACCACATTTTTTAGCAAGCCCTGTAATTATTTATGGATTGTTAATGTGCCGCATTTCCTAATGCCTTGTTGCTTGCTTAGCTTTTCAGGCTGTTTGGTGGAAAAGCTGGGTGAAGACTCTTACTATGAGCTCACATTGTCGGACAATTTGTATAAATTCCACACAGTTGTTCCCAGATGACAACGTGTGTATTGTTTTAGTGGTTATCTCATTCTAGGCCCCCTAATATATTGCTCAGAAGACTTCGTCATATGGGACGATGACTGGAATCTATAACAAATGTGGTAAGCATTGGGAATTCTACAAATGTCTGTCAATGGTGAGTCGTGACCAGCATCGCTGTTTTCAACCGATAAATATACACATGTGGGTTAAACATGAAAATCAGTAAAAAAAAAAAGAAAAAAATAAAAAAAAGTGAGACACGAAAAATAAAAGAAAAAGCAATTCAAAATGACATATAAATGTGACACCAGTATAACGTCAGTTCATACCGTAAAAAATGTCCTTATCACAGACTATGTATACGGTTAAAAGATAAATATTGTTCTGGCCATCAGACCAACTAGACACAGCAATGGATATTTATATTATTTTTCACAATAAGAAAAAGTGACTTTCAACTTGATAAATTTATATAAAATTGAGTATTTCGCCGTTAGCGTATCGAGACCCCCCAAAGTAAGACTTTTTTTTAAAAACACTCATATTACGGCCCTCCAATGGTATTTAGCGGGTCGGGAAAACGTGACTGGCCCTCCGTCATAAAATGGTTTGAGGCCCCTGTTATAGAGCACTCATAGGATTGGTGGAATAGACAGAGCATGGTTTTCCATCAGAATCTGGAATAAAAGGTTTTTCAGGACATCTGTTGTATCCTTTTCAGCTTGGATACAACATGGCCAGGTCCCCAAGATAGGTGACATTTTGCTCCCAGCCAGTTTGCAAACTACAAAAATGGCATGCTATGTCACACAATATGTCATGCATTGCTAAAGAGTTGTCCCTTACACACACCTGAAGTTTTATCTTCTGTTCCAGTCTCCTGCATCTGATGCCACGATATAATACCGGCCCTTGGTGATTGGGTCTAATGTGAAGAAGTTTGTGTGTAAAACCTTAGAGGCCGAGATTTGAACGTGCGGAACAAAGTCCTGGCTAGAACCACATACAACTTCTTGTAAGGTTGGCGGTTTAAAACCCAACTACGGATTCACGCTTCACCTGTAAGATGATACCAGCCCCAGAGATAGGGGGAGACCTCTCCTTCTGGCATTGAGTAGTTGTATATTTGCTTTAAAACCCTTGTAACAGAAAAATTCTCAGCAGTATCAATATAGAAAAGGGGATGTTATTGGATATGTGAGATATCGCATACGTGTATGACCAGGATGCGAGGCGCAAACTGCGACCGCTGGGAACAATGTTACCACTAACCAAACCTACTCATCCATTGCACAACATAATGAGTGTGGCGGTCAGAAGTTAGTGACATCTCAATGAGGGAACAGTGAGAAGCCAGGAGTAAGAAGGCGAAGCACTCCCAAAAGGACAGCTTTGATCTCACCCATCGTGTAAATTAGGCTATAGGGCTCTCTAGTGGGGGTCTCTGTTGAATTCTCAAAGTGAGAGTTTTCAGGTGGCGTGTGTGAGGGTTTTATAATCATCTCCAACCAATAATCCGGTCAATAAGAACGTAGATAAAATAAATATATTAAAACCAGCGGCGAATTTGTTCAAATTAACAGACGATGCACATATAGCATTGGAGATCAGGAAGGGTCCAACATCTTGCTGTAGCCTGGCAAATTCAAGGATGGACCTTGGACATTGATACCTATCTGAAAAATGGAGGGAGAGTGCGACAATTATAGGGGAAATGTTTACACTTTCATCCACTTACAGGTACTCCTATGATCCTGAGGAGACTGGTTTGATTGGTTTTTTAAAAAGAGATGCAACGGAGATTTAGCTCATAATGAGGGATTGTGATAGTCTGCATTTTGGTCATTTACTTTGCAGAAATTGCTTGTTTTGTGTTTCCCTTGTTTGAGGGGAAACTATTTGGGGAAAAACCCTGTACAACAGGCTACCCCCCTCCATGATAAATTTGGTGAAATGGGGGTTTGGCCATTCCTTGGGGAGACTGTTGCTCCAGAAGTCCCGGGGGGAAGGCCTTTCTAGGGCCCCCTCTTCGCCCCAACTTTTTGCCCCATAAAAGAATTTTGGGGGGGGGAAAAAAAATAATTTTAGGATGACGGGGGGTTTGTCCCCAAGGGTTATTTTTTCAGGGTCGCTTTTTTTCGGGGCAGAAAACCCCCGCTAAGGGAAAAAAAAGGGCCCGAGATCGGGGAAAGTTTAAAAATATTTCTTTTAAAAGGGGGGGGCTGTTGTGGAATGTGTTAGGTGAAATGTTTTCCCAAAAAGGGATGGCCCCTTTGTATTAGATCCCCCCTTGTTTTGGTTAAGAGCAAATTTCACGTGTTTTGTTTAAAAGGATCCCCATGATCCCCGGAAAAACCAGATTATGGAAAAAGGGAATACAACCCGGGGGGGAGAAACGGGCCTGTTTAAAGGGAAGCAAATGAAATAGTTTAACCTTTTGTCACTGATGCCTATGTAACTTTATGCAAAACGGACATAGAAGCTGCCTAATAATTTTCCCCCACCCAAAATTTAAAAGACGGGAAGTTCATTTGGGACTGCGGGACAGTGTCAGTGTGTGTTTTTTCCCTCCGTGCACTTACCTTTTTCTTTAACCTTATGGGGAATGGAGCCCCTTTCCCAGTTCTGTCCATTTTAAATTCTGGGGGACGTTGTAGGAGCTGGTCTTTCCGTATGGGGAAGTGTGACTTGAAAGGGATGTGAGCCCAGGGGCCCCAAACCTGTATTTGCAAAAGGTTAAAAACAGGGGGCCAAAAGAGGGGGAAAGGCGGGTGGGGAGCGGGCTCTATGAAGTCCCACAGTTTGTCATTCGGTGGGTGTTTTCCTTTAACCTGGTTTATGACAGTAAAATGATATGTTTTCGGATTAAGAAACCCTAGCCCCTGAAAAATTAATTTTCCCATATCATGTGAGAGGAGGCCGTCCCCGGCCTTTTTGGTTGCCCAAAAAAAAAGTATTAACCCCCCCCCCGCCGGGCCCATTTTTTTTTTTCATTTGTTATTCCCCCTACGTTTTCCCGGGGGCCCCTAACTTTTTTTTTTTTTCCACCTAACTAGACAAATTTAAAAGGGTCCCCAAATTGGCCCGGACAAGTGGGAAATTTTTTAAAGGTGTTATTCACCTTTTATAGAATTAATGGGGAAAAGGCCAAAAAATTCAGGTGGGGCCAAAAAAAAGTGAAAAAAAAACATTTTCTTGCTCCCTGTTATGGGGGGAATTTTTTGGTTTTTACAACGTTCAAATTTTTCGGTATAAAAAAATTCCCAAAAATTTTTTTATTTTTTTTTCATTTTTTTCCCCCGGGGGCCCCTTTTTTGCAAACCCAAAAACCCTTTTTTTTTAATAACACCTACGGGGGAGGGAGGCATTTTTACGGCCTTAAATCCAAAAAATTTTGATACCAGTCTGGAATCATTTTTAAATTTTTTTTTTTTTTTTTTTTTTTTTAAATTGGGCAATTTTTTTTTGATTTTTTTAAATTTTTGAACAAAAAAAAGGGAAAAAAAACCCGGGGCAAATTGACACCTGAGAAATATTGTTACACGTGGTAAGGATTTGTGAATCAGGGGATTAAGCATATGCAATCAAAACCCAAAAAGGAATTAACATTGAGGCGGGCGAATTTGGCAAAGCTTATTTGGTTTTTCTCATTAAAAACCCTAGATCAAAGACTTCCAGGGCCCCTTTAAAAAAAAAACAGCATTAAAAAATAAAAGACGCGGACATTGGGGACAAAAAGGGGAAGGTGGAGGGGGGGGGGGGTTTGGGAAAAAAGGGGAAAAGGGGTTTCTGGTCAAGTTGGTCCCCAACCCCAAACTGGGTTTCAGTCCCCCTTTCGGACCCCAAAATTTTTTTTTAAAAGAAACCATT
>JAODAL010065263.1:0-18314 GCA_025379985.1 Phyllomedusa bahiana | reverse complement strand
AAAAAGGGGGCCATGTGAACACAAAAATTGAAAAAAATTAACAGAATAAAAATAAAAAAATTGTAATTTTCTAATTATGTACCTTTTTTTAATGAACAGTTATGAGCAGCCAGTCAATCTAGTAAGAGATACAACAGCACAGGGCATTTTTGTAGTAGCACACATCGGTTGTCAGAACAGGGTTAATGCATTATGTCCATTATTTCACATTTTGAAAGCATATGCCAAGTCGAGCGTGCATGTTTATGGGGGGATATGGGAACAAGGTTTAGCCACCAGCCCTCTTACGTATGGGTTCCATATTTTATAGGATTGTATGTCATTGTGTGTGTGTGGTTGGAGTCCAATATCGAGATCAATTCTAAAAATTAAAGCTCTTTTACAAAGACTGATAATTGCTTGTTAGAAGCACTGATCAACTCATTACAAGTCAATCAGCACTATTTAAAAGGGGGAGGTGAACGGCCGAATGATCTCTTGTTCATGCAGCCACTCACTTTCATTATTGTTAGTAGCACATCCTGTTTACAGTGAAGATGTGTTTACATAGAAGATGTGATAAGCCAACAGACTTTGGCTGATCACAGGTTCATCACTGGGGAGGGAATGCTCCTATGAACGTTCATTCATTTGATAAAGACCCTTAAGGGTCGTGGAGTGCTACTTTAAGTTTCTTTTCTCCCCAGACACAGTGCCACGCTCATCCTTGCCTAACTGAAGTGAATACAGCTGAACAGCACATCCACAAGAGTGGCACCTTGTTCGTGTAATCAGTGGAGATGCTAGTGATTGGATTCGCAATGCGCACACAATGAAAAATGCAGAACCTCTTTAAGGGATGTTCACACTACGTATTTTGGTGCATCATTTCACCGAAGTAAGCACCAAAATATGGCTTTAAACAATGTTCAAGTACAGCTCTCATTGAGTGCAGTGTAAAATCACTGTCGTTGTGCAGACAACATTGATTTAGTTGCATATTTTTGGTGCGTACCGCTCCAGCGAGTAAAAGTACACAAAAAATACACAAAAGTTCACATGATGGATTTTAAAAATTGGACATGAATTCCATATTAAAATTCATGTGTAATCCGACAGCCATTCATTTCAGTGGTCATTCTGCACTGTAGCTCACACTGAAGTACTGCGTTTTTTACACCAAAGATTTCAAATCTATCATGTAGATTCCACTCCAGCAATAGTAACATGGGATAGCCCCATCACAAATCGGGCTAAGTAACGTCCAGATCATAGGCAAATACCCTGCAGAAGGTCTGAGGTATTGCTTCGGACTACTGCCGAGGACTATATACCGGATTTTCCGGTAGAGAAAGCCTGACATGAAAGGGCATACTCTAACATTTCTTATTTCTTCTAACTTTAAATTTTGGAAGGAACATCAGATATTAATGGGGTTGTCCATGTTTTAAAAAAAAATAAATAATAAAATAAAAATTATACTTTGTTTTGCACTCATCACCAGCTTTGTTACTGAGTCTCGGCTTCCTTTTTTATGGTGGGTGCATCAATCAGTGGCTTCAGTAGTCACATGGCATTCTCTTGACATCATCGCTCATGCGCCATTCACCTCCTATAAGGCCGTGTCAAGGGCATGGCACAACCACCAAAGCCACTAACTGACCTAACTGGTTGCGCACCGATTACACAAGACAAAGCTTCAATGCTAGAACTGCCGTAAGTGCAAAGGTACGGTAAGTTTAATCCTATTTTTTTCTTTTAAGCATGTGCAGCCTATTTTTATTTTATTTTTTTTCCAACATGTTTTTATTGAGGAAAATTTTTTAAAAATGTAAAACAGCAATTAAAAACCCCGGGAGAGGTCATATAACATGGGACGGGTGGTCCTCTCCTTACAAATATGGTGAATAATACAATTCCATGGTTTATACATGTAAAAGTATAGATTATGACACAGTACTCGTGGGTAGGGGAATATTTACTAGTTCAAAACTAAGAGCTATGTAACGGAAACATTATCTACCATGATAGCCAGTGAGATATTGGCGGCGTCGTGCAAACCTTCAGGGAGTGGTCACCGAACGCCTATTTTTATTTTGAAAATTGTAAGATGGACACTCCCTTAAAGAAGAATCAAATCTTGAGCAATTTGTCCCTATGAACAGAGACCAGGCTTTCATTGAACTGCTGTAATTCACACTTAACCTGACAATACAGAGTGTGTCTTTAGAAATAAATTCAATAGAAATAAAGATATTGTTTATTCCCATGTAAGCTGCAGAAGCAAGGGTTTCTGACAAAAGGCCAACAAGGGGCATTGTGTAGCATACATTCTACTGCACAAGATCGAAAGTGAAGGTCAATTAGGGTAGAGAGCAAAAATGGTATTTGGATGGAAGACAAATGGGAGGGCTTTACAAATATTCCATAGTATTAGTTCTGTGATTCCTCTACACAGAGCATTTTTCCTTAACATTTATTCAAAAGCTGTTAAAGGAGAAAAAATTGCTGCGGTTGTCATAGCAACTGAATCTCTCCCAGCCTCTGGCACTCATACCTGTATTAAAACTGCTGTACATCTGCTGCGCAGCACATTCACCACCTCCATATGTCACAAAACACAGAAATAACCATCAAGTACACCACTCAGCATGATGCTCCAGGAGAGTGACCCTGGAAAACACCCGGGCTTCACATAGGCTACTCATAAAAAGTTAGGGGTACTTGGCTTTTGGTTGAGATTTCAGTATGATTAAAACATTTCTTGAATTTTTTTTAAATGAACTTATGAGACCATCTCTTAAGAAGGCACATGTCCAACTGTTCAGTGTTTCAGTACTTTTTGCACAACTTTCTGATCTCCGTAACAAGGTTCTTACCCGCTTAAGACGGACTATAGATGGCGGGCGGTGCAGCTCTTTAATCGGAGTGATGTTTTTACATGTGGGGTTTTGCAGCTCCCAGCATCGCAACTGTGCTAGGAACACGCTGTTAAAATAGCAGCTCTGTTCCTAGAGCAGTCTCCCAAACGCTGGGGAGCAAGGAAGCCCTTTGACATAATTAAAGGGCATTAACCCTACTCCATCGGAAATATGGTGATCTGATGGAAAATCGGGAAAATTCTGTACAGTCAGCCCTGTGTACCTAGAATAAAGTTGTCTTAGCAAGTCTGCAGTCAGGGCACACTGTGTGCTGCCCTGACTGTAGCTGGTGTCATACAGACACAAAGAAATGTATTGGTATATTCATGTATGATTAAACATTACCAAGTGTAAAAAAAAATAATAAATAAAAAAAAAATAATAATAATGGGTTAAATAGTTACCCCTTAATGGGATTTAAAAAAAATGTGTATAAAAAAAATATTTTATAAAAAAGTTATTGTGCATATATTACACACAAACAAAAACCCTACACTTATTAGGTATCTAATTAGTGTGAAATGTTAGTGGTGTAAAAAAAAAAAAAAAGCTGAAAACACTGATTTTTACATATAAAAACAAGTCAATACAACTGTTTTTACTTTAAAAGATAAAGTTACGACTGTGAAACACAAAGAGGCAAAAGCTACAAAATCTAGCTGGTCGTTTAAGCCTTTTCAGGCCTGGTGCTTAAAGGGGGTTTTAATGGCAAAATTCCCAACAGGTTTTTGATCCCTGAATCACCCAATAAATTTAGGGACTAATTTGATTTGAAATTTAAACAGTCCTCCTTCATGCTGTTCACACTTGACATCTTTGGACCAAGAAAAAACCTTACAATGATCAACAGTACCCTGTCATTGCGAGGCTTCAAGCATTTATGCTCTCAGAGGGAAAAATGGCCATTGAGCTTAGAGTATCACAGAGAGTGTCATCAGAATGCTAAAGCGAGACTGGAAGAGTCACAGAAAGGCAAAGAAGTGAATGTCCTTTGGCCCCAAATCACACTGAGGACCACTTCATTGTAACAATGCCCTACAGCAATCGGATGATGAATGTCACAACTCCAGGCACGTTTAAGGGAGGTGAGAGACAACCAAGTGTCACCGTTTACATCAGTGTGGTCTGCGTGCTACTGACCTGGTTGATGCATGGAGCTCTCCTTGGCGATCATCATTTCTGCTCAAGTGAATCAACTTTCATCACTTAACAGCAATGAGGACAACTGGCCCCCTCGTCCAGCAAGATGTCCCTTGGCCCAAGGAAGATAAGCCGCCTGTGCCTGGTGGTGTGGTCAGGTCGCCTAGCACTCAGACCACACTGATGTAACCCCATTACGTAAAAAATTTGTGAACATGAGTAAGTGCAGCTATGTAAGCCAACAAAGCAGTGTTAAATGCAAAGCACTAGAGTCCTATGCGCCCATAAATAATTCCAGATCCTTTAAGGCTACATATAGACAGTTTGCAGTATAACGTTTTATTTTTCTCAAAAACCCTAGCTTTCGGTGTTTCAAGAATTTTTTTTAAAGGTTTTCATACAACTGTATGGAGAGAAAAGGAGTATAAAGGGTTTGTCCAAATTTATATATATATAAAAAAAAAAACTATATATATATTTTATTTTATTTTTTTTAATATTTTTTTTTTTTTTCCCTTTTCCTTCACGTCCCCTGGGCCCTGGTTTCAGTACAGCATCCCTCCAGTCTTTTGTTTTCGTTCTTGTACTTTTTTTTTAATGGTGCCCCAGGACCTCGCTATTAGTTTTCCCTAAGAAGTGGGTAACCTTTTTAAATATCACTCAAATCACAGGATGGATGTGGTAGACCGCCTGAAGGAAATAAGGCGGATGGAATATCTTACGGCCTTACTAAATTATAGGTTAGAAAATTTTTAATGAAGGATGGTCTTTGTGGGATCGATATCTCATAGAGAATAAACCTATGTAACTTTGTCACTTTATTTTGTTCTGATTTTCTAGAGCGACAATTGTCTTGTTCCCTTCCAGTTGTTTCTGTCCATGTCTGCAGTATAGTTATTGTTGGTTAATTAGTTTAAAATTATTTTCTTATTTTCCTCAGGAACAGTGAAAGTGCTTTATTGTTTTTGAGGATTATTTGCTATGTATGATGTAGATGCACATCTTTGCTATTTATGTATTTCTACCCGAGGAAATGTATGTGTATTTGAAAATCTTTTAATAAAAATAGTTATATATATAAAAAAAATCACTCACAAAGCTGCAATTTAAAAAGAAAGAAAATAGTGATTTTCTTCGACGTAGAGAACTTTTAAAACTACTGCAACTACTGCTTTAATAGACAATTTTTTGTTTTATAATAAAGGGAATGCGTCATTAAAAATTACTTACTAACTCATGTTTTTATCCTAAACACATTTAAGAATTCTTGGTTATTTTTTTTTTTTAATTTTCCATATCCCTTTCAATATTTTTTAAACAAATTCTTAAGGCCTGCAGTTTTCACTTTGGCCACTAAGCCTAATAATAGTGACACTTCCTGTTTTGTAGAGAAATATTTTCACAAGTCTGCTCACTATCAGTACAAGCAGCATTACACTGAAAGGGGACACTAATTTGTGTAGACAATACAGGATCCAACAGTCACAATAGAAGATGGTCACAGCTCACCCTCTCCTCCATCTGTATACATTGACTTCTGCCCATGTCACAGAGCATGCCTAGAAAACTCTCCTATAGAAGTCAATGGGTCTGATCCAGTTCACAGGCTCCTATGTGCATGAAGCTGCTGTAAAGCATATCACTGAGTGTTGTTAAAAGCAGTGCAGACAAAAAATGCTGTCACCACAATCATATATAGACAACAGAAGATGAGAAATCGTACAATCAGAAAATTAAAAAAACGGCTAAGAAAAAGGAATATGATCTATTGTGCTTGTTTTAAGAAGTAAAAAAATAATTGGCGGAAGATTCCCTTTAAGATAAGAAGTCTAGGTATAACCTCTGCTTTAGTATGGAGGCAAACAGGCTCCATCAGACTCTATATGGACATATTCACTGCTTCTAGAGAATAGGTTTGTGTATAAAGAGCCCCATAGAGCATGCCACAATTCTTTATCTGTCAAATACACCATCAAAATGTAGCCTGATGCATCTTTGTGGAAACTCTATTACAGCTCTGTATAAAATGGTGCTGTAATGTGGGGGTGGGCATTAGATTTTATGGGGCTTGAACTCCCAACCTCTGTCTTGCAGGGCTAATCACCTATGCACTGTACTATACAAGCAGCTTATATAGTACAGTGCATAGGTGATTAGCCCTGCAAGACAGAGGTTGGGAGGTCAAGCCCCATTAGATTTTATGCTATCTACCAAGGTTGGTTAGGAATCTTCTGCTTCAGGGTAGACAGTGAGGCCCATGGTCCTGTTACTGGACTCCAGTGGCCAAGTTAAATGATGCGATTCACTAATAATTATCTGATGCCACTACATTAGCATGGTTCCTTTATCTACATGGAGTTGAACAGACAACATAGCTAGAGACTGGTGACTGCTTGGAGCCGAGTGGAAAGTGCCCTACTCCCTGTAAACTTTATTGTCACTTCCTTCCCGGTGTTGAGAACCATCAGCAGAGCTCCCAGGTTGGGAAATTCTCTTTTTGCAGACTTGCTAGTGGGGTTCATAAAGCATTTAGGTAGCTGACCACTGACTACTTGAGTTCTAGACTGTAGTGTGGAGTCTACAGCGCAACTGAGAACGAATGCATTCACCTCTGATGGTGTTCTTAAAAGTTCATGAAGTTACAGATGTTGTGCTACGCTGATAATACTCTAATTGCCACCAAAAACTTAAAAGGGGGGTTCAACGGTTTATTGAGGGGCGGATTTTTAGCCGTATTGCGCGCTGTACTGGGGCTGCAATAGGCTGGAATCCCCTCCAGCCATTACGGTAATCCCCCAGTTCTAAGAGAACTGTGGTTTTGTTCTTCCGCCCCCCGAAAAACGCCGAGTGGGGAAAAGTACATGTTCATTATCCGGCGGGATTAGTCCCCGGAGTCGATTTCTAAAGGGCTTATCATCGAATTTTTAGGCCTTAACAAAATGGGGTTAAAAACCGACTGGAGTCCGGGGTCGATTGTAACTCTTATCAAATACTTTCTTGAGGCCTTAAAAAACCAGTTTTTAAAGACTATTTGCGACTTTTACAACGCAGTAAATTATGTGTTCCCCCCCTGAAGGGAAAGGGGGCCCCCCCGAAGTTTACGTCCTTTAGTAGGTGGGTTTATAAAACTTTATATTCTCCCGGTAGGTGTGTGTTTACATGTCCCCAGCAGGTATAGGGGGGAGGTTTTCGGGGGCCCCAGCAGGTATAGGGGGGTTAGGGGCCCCCCGCAGGTTTTAAGGGGGGGGTTTCGGGCCCCCAAGGGGATAGGGGGAGGTTACGGGTCCCCCAGCAGGTAAGGGGCAGGTTACGGATCCCCCAGCAGGAAATGGGCAGGTTAAAAGGGGCCCCCCAGCAGGTATAGGGGGCAGGTTAGGGGGATCCCCCAGCGGGTTATAGGGGGAAAGGGGTTAAACCGGCCCCCCAGCAGGTTAGGGGGGCGGGGTTACGGGATCCCCCGAAAGGTATAGGGGGGCGGGTTTTACGGATCCCCCAGCAGGTATAGGGGGCAGGTAGGATCCCCCAGCAGGTAAATTGGGCAGGTTACGGATCCCCCAAAAGGTTGAATAGGCGGGTTTTAAAGGTCCCCCCACAGGAAATATAGGCGGGTTTTAGGTCCCCCAGCCCAAAATGGGGAGGGTTATATTTTTCCCCCGCATTTTAATATAGATACCCTTATGGGTTTCCCCCGCAGGTATATGATAGGTTTTTGGCCCCCACAGCTATTTTATATAAAAAGATTATAGTTTTCCCCCCTGCACGTTTTATAATTTAGAAAATACCCCCCCTTTGGCCACATATATTTTTCAGGGGGGCTTTTAAATCTACTTTTAAAAAGTGCGGGGGGCCTATTATCTACTTTTTAAAAACACGATAATAGCCCCTTTTTGTCCCATATAAAAGTAGTTTTAAAAAGTGTAAAAATCCCCTGTACAATACTGAAACTTTTGGTAGGGTTATCCATCTTGTGAACTAAAACCCCCCCCCATTGGGGCAATCCTGTGTTTTTCCTTTTTTGATGGTGTCTTCTCTATTTTGGAATAATTTTGTGTTCTCCCCACCCTGTCCACCCCCCCCCCACCCCAAACCCCCTTGCGGTTTTTGTTTAGGGGCCAGCAAGTGCCCCCCCTTGGGGTTACTGATTTTCCCTACTTTCCCCCCCCCATTTTTGGTTTAATTTAAAAACTGATCGACCCCTCCCCATCCCCCTTTTTTCACTTCTGTTTTTCCTGTTTGGGTTTCTTCGGGTCTGTTTTTAAAATCCATCCCTTAAGGGTCCCTTGTGACTTGGTCGAGTGCCCCATGGGGTCCAAAGGTCCCTTTGTTTCTAAGTGGCAAAAATTTAAAAAACCAGACTTGAAAAAGGGGAGGGCAAGGTAACACCTCCTCTTTTTTCCCCTTTTCCAGTTTTAAAGGCCTCCCTTACCTTTCATCCCCCAACCAGGTTTTTTTCCTTCCTTGGGTTTTTTCCTCAACCTCCTTTTTTCCTGAATCTTTTTTTGGCCTACCCCCAAACCCCCCTTTGCTGGGAAAAAGAGTTTTATATCTCCCCGCCCATTCTTCCCTCTCATTGACTGCTGCCCCCAACCTTTCTTTCCACCTTCAACGCCCCCCCCGCACCAAAACAGACCCAAGCTAAAAAAACAGTCTACCCCTACTCCCCCCCTGCCCCCTCTCACTTGCGGGCCCTGGGCTGCGGGGGATATATTCCAAACCCCAGGGCCCCCCTCCACAGCACTTCTTTAACTTTTGGGCCCCTTCCCAGCTTTTACCAACAGATCCCCCTCCTACAAACTCTGTAAAACCCTCTCCAACCCAAAAAACACTTTCCCTTGACCCCCAAAGCTCACCCCTCTCTCTTTCCCCTGGAGTTTCTCGGGAAAACCCACGGTTGAAAATTTTAATAAACTCTCAAAACATACACGATTTTATTCATCCCCTCAAAAAAATTAAAATTTTTCCTTGGTCAACAGAAACCTGGCTGACCCCCTTTTAAACACAGCCCCCCCTCCCCGGGGACCTCCTTTGGCGGTCCCCCCAACTTACCCCCCAAAACTCCACCCCCCGGTAAAAAGCAGGGGAGGAGGTTTTGGGCCCTTTTCCCCCTATCTGATCCCTGCTCTTTTTGTTCCTTTTCCCCTCCTCAAAAACCCTCCCTTACCCTCCCCCCCCTTTTTGGGGGTGAAACTTTTTCCCCGCATCTACTCCCCCCTCCAAACCTGCAAGGGGCCCTTGTGGTTACCGGGGCCCCCAGGCCCTCCCACGGGCCTTCCTCGCCCAAACTTCCCCTTCCTTTGGTTTCTCCACTTTTTTTTTCCAAACTGACATCCCCCTATTGCCCATGGGAGTTTTTAAAACACCCCCAAAATTGGTTTGGCCAACCCCCTCCCTGCTCCCCAAAAAACTCCTCCGCCCTCCTCTTCCCTTAGGTCTCACAGGGGACCTTTTGGATCCCCCCAAAACCCCAAAACGGACACACCTGGCCCTTCATCTTCACCCCCCTTCTGCCCCCCTATCTGACATCTCAAATTTTCCCCCCACCCCTTTATCTGACCAAAACCGGGAATTTACCTTCCCCAAAACCATCTCCACTCCAACCTGTCCTCCTGCCCCACATTAGTGCCCCCCCCGCGGGGAATTTCCCAAAAACCTAAAACCCCCCGCACTCTTTTCTGATCTTTGGGGAAACCTCTTTTTTCCCATATCCTCATTTTGCCCAACCCCCGGGAACACCCGTGTTTTCCCCTACAAAAAAACACAATCTTTCACCCCCCCTTTGCTCATTCGCTCCTTTTCAACAAAAAAAAACGGGGGGGGGGGAAAACCCCGCAACATCAACAAGACAACCCCTGGCACAAGCCCCCAAACTAAACAACTGAGGGGAGTTTTCCAAAATTTGGGCCTAAACGCCGCTGGGAAAAAAAAGCCGCCCCCCACCGACGACTTCACCCCCTTTACAAACAATCGCTACAGGGCTTTTTAATTTCCTGAAAACTCACTACCGCCCAAACAGGATTACTTCCCCCACTCCCCATACCCCCTCCTTGCCCCTCAAAACCCCCGACTTTTTATTCAACCCTTAAATCCTTTTCCCCTTCGCCCCCCACACCTCCTCCCCCTTCTCTCCTTTTTCACGGACGATTTTTGCAATTTCATTTTTTTAAAATTAAGATAACCTCCCCAGAGAAAAGTTTCACCCCCCCCTTCAGTCCCCACTCCCCACCTCTAAAACCCCCTACAATCCCCAACCACCCACCCTCCCCCTGACACGCCCCCAGTCAAAAACATTTCCCCCATAACCTGTTTTTTCCCATGTTTTAAGGCCATGAAAACCCTCTCCTCCCCTAGTGCCCAAAACCCCCAAAACCCCCTCATTTCCCGGGTAACCTTGACCCACGGGCCATCCAAACCTCACCCAAAAGACCTCGGGCACTGTTTTTTTTCCCCCAGCCCTCACCCATCTTTTCAATCTATCAATTAAACCCTCTGGCATCTTTCCCCTTTCCTCTTTTAAAACCAGCGCCCCATCAAAACCCCTTTCCCTTTAAAAAAACCATCTCTCAAACCCCTCCTCACTCCCCCAAAATTTAATCCCCCCCACCCTCACTGTTTCCCTTTTGATCCAAACTCCCCCCGGAGCGCACGTTTTATCTTAAGGCTGTCCTCCCCCTCTCCTCCAACTCTCCCCCCTTGCCCCACTCCAATCAGGTTTTGGGCCCCCAAACCCCAATCCACTGAAACTCCCCTTTAACCCAAGGTAAACCAAGACCCTAGAAAACTGTTTAAACCAAGGGCCCACTATTTCCGTCCTTCTCTCCCTGACCTGTCCTCTCCTTTTTGAAACTGTCGGCCCAACTCCACCCCTCCCTCCCAAATTTCCTCTCCCCCCCCTCGGCTTCATGGACCAGCCCTCCCCCCTGGTTTCTTTTCCATCCCTCTCTGAACGGACTTTCCCGGGGTGCCCCTTCACTCCCTCCCACCACCTCCCTCCTCCCCCCCGGGCCCCTTCTTTTGGTGTCCCCCAGGGGCCCCTGTCCTGGGCCCCACCCCCTTTCTTTTTCTCCCACTTTTGGGGCTGGGGTCAGCTCAAAAGCCTGGGCATGGTTTTAATTTAACCACCTGTACGCGGACGACACCCAGTTTTTATATCTCGGTCCTGACTTTTCCCAAAATTTCCTCTCCCGGTTTCCCAAAATGCCAAATCATCCCATTTCCTCCTTCTTCTCCCCCGTCGCTTAAAAACAAAATTTGTAGATAAAACGGGAATTCATCATTTTCCCACCGCCCCCTTTTCAAACCTCCCCCACCCAAATCTCTCTATCATTTTTAATGGCCCCCCCCTTAAACCACCCCTTCCCCCAAGCCCCGCCCCCCTTTGGGGTTTTTTTTAAACCCTTTTTGATCCTCTTTATCCTTAAAAACCGCACTTTCCAAGCCCTTCACCTCTCCCTGCCCCCTTTCCACCTAAAAAATTTTTTCCCACGAATCCACCCATTCCCTAAACCCTTTTGACACTACAAAACCCCAAAGTCCCCCGGCCCTTGCCCATCTCCCCCCTTTGATTTAATCCCAACCCACCCCCTTTTTCTGTGGCCTCCCATTTTAGCACCCCCCGCTCCCCCCCAAAATCCACCCCTTAACTCTGTTTGCCCGTCTAAATTCACCTCTCCCCCTCGCTACCCTCTGCCTCTCCCCTCTCCCCAATTTCCCTTCACTGGCTCCCCTTTTCCCCAAAACGAAATTCAATTAAAATTTAAACAAAACCCTGCCCTAAAGGCTTTTCCATAAACCTCCCCCCTCCATACATCTCTGCCCTTTTTTTTTCCCAAGATCCCTTTCCCCTCACGCAATCCCCCCGCTCTTCCCCGGGGCCCTTTCCCCTCTCCCTCCCCTCTAAACAGTTTCCTTTTTCCACAAAACCCCGTCTCCAAGACTTCCCCGGTTTTCACCCCACTCTGGAACCCCTTTAAAACCCCAAAACATCGACTCTCCCCAACTTTCCCCCAGTTTAAAAAAGAAAACCTAAAAACCCATCTTTCCAGGATACCCTTTCCCCAATTTCCACACTAACCCCCACCCCCCCACTTACCCCCCGGGCCCCCGCAACCTTTTCTGCCCCACACTTCTGTCTTCTCCCCCCCCTTTTCCCTTTTGATTGTAAGCCCTCGCGGGAAAGGGTCCCCCCTTCCTCTCTGTTTAAGTTACTACCCATTTTTTTGTCCCATTGTATTTGTTCAATTTTTTGTTATGTATGAAATTTTCTCCTTAAATGTACACGCCCTGGAATTAATGGCGCTCTAAAAAAAAAAATAATAATAATAATAAAAAAATAATAGGCCCCCCCCTCACATAATACAAGTAATAATGGGCCCCCCCCTGCACATTAACATAGATAATAGGCCCCCCCTGCACATATTAAAAGTAGTTAATGGGCCCCCCCTGCACATATAAAGTAGTAATGGGCCCCCCCCCTGCCCTTTTAAATAAATAGATAATAGGCCCCCCCCTGCAAAATTTAAACAAAAAAATAATGGGCCCCCTGCACATATATACAAGTAGTAATGGGCCCCCCCTGCACATATATACAATAGATAATAGGCCCCCCCTGCACATATATACAATAGAAAATAGGCCCCCCCCACAACACCACCGGCCATTTTATTGGTACACCTTCCAACTGCTCTTTAAACAATTTTTCTAATCCCCCAAACACAGGGCGGCAACTCAGGCATTTAGGCATGTGACGGGTCAAGACAATCTCCTCGTTCAAACCGAGCATCATAGGGGGAAAGAAAGGTGATTTGACTGCCTTTGAACGGGGCCCCGGTTTTTGGTTGGGCCAAAGGGCGGTCTGAGAAATTTCAAAAGGGTGACTCCTGGGATTTTCACGCAAACCATCTCTGGGGTTTTTCGGGAAAATGGTGAAAAAAAAAAACACCCAGTGAGCGGCAGTCCTGTGGGGGGAAAATTTCCTTTTTTTATGCCGATGTCAAAGGAGAATGGGCAGACTGGTTCGAGCTGAAGAAAGGCAAAAGTGACTCAAAACCCCCTTTAAAACCCAAGGGGTAGGAAAGAAGAAAAATTCTGAAGCACAGTCGGGCAAAACTTTGAGGCAGAGGGTACAGCAGCAGAAGACCACCCGGGTCCACTCCTTTCAGCTAAGAACAGGAAACGAGGCCCAATTTCCCCAAAAGCCACGAAATTGGACAGTAAAGAGGGAAAAACTTGCCGGTCTGATGATTCTCGATTTCTGCTGGGGAAAATTCGGATGGTAGGGTCAAAAATTTGGCGTAAACCCAACATGAAAGCATGGGTCCATCCTCCCTTGTATCAACGGTTCAGGGTGGGGGTGGGTGTCATGGTGTGGGGGAAAAATTTTTTTTGGGACTCTTTTTCCCCTTGGTACCCAATTGAGCACGGCAACACCTTGTGGACTATCCCGAAGAATTGAGGCAGTTCTGAAGGCAAAAGGGGTCCAACCGTTTTCAAAAATGGGGTACCTAAAAAAGTGGCCGTGATGTTAAAAACAAGTAAAAATGGCCCCCCCTACAATATACAAGAAATAAAAGGACCCCCCGCAATATATACAAGTAGATAATTTGGACCCCCCCGCACATAATAAAGTAATAAAGGACCCCCCCCGCCATATAAATACATAATAGCCCCCCCCCCCGCACATTTTTTTAACCATTATAGGCCCCCAGATGAATAGAGACAATTAAAAAGTAATAAAATACACACTCACCTACCCGCTCCCTGTCCCCGCCGCTGTCGGCTCTCCGGTCTTTTTCCTCACAGGGTGACGTCACCCGGGGGCGCGCTAACACTTGATGATGCGACTCCGGGACGCAAAAGCACAGGGCGCACAGAGCCCCCCCCTTGCCTGCGGCCCCAGAGTACTCCGCGGAGCTCTCTCTCCCCAAAGATCTAACTGTATGTGGGTCCGGAGGCGCACATTTAAAATTTTGTCCCTACCGGGTGCCCAGCCAAGGTCCTAAGCCGATCGTTTTGCGACTGGTAAAGGCTTAGGACCCTCCCCATCGGGCGGGGCGGGGGGGGAAAGGGCGGCCGCGCCCCGGGGCTCGGGGGATACCCCGGGGGGTAAAAGAAATCTATGGGGGCCGGGGGGCCCGCGCCCCCGCCCCCACTCAACAAAAATTGCGGCGAAATCCATCCCGCCAAATTTCGGTTTAAATAAACCTGTAACCGGGCCTTAGGCTAAATTCCCACAGCATCAGACAAAAAAACGGCTGAAAGTGAAAAGGTTTTTTCTTCCCCATGCTGGGCAGTTTCTGGCTGTTGGCCTTAAACTATTGTATAGGAAACCGACGACAAAGCTCAAAACGCCGGCGTATTATACAACGTTATATAATACACCGGCGCCAGAAGAAGAGCAAAGAAAAAACGACCTGTGTAGACTACAGGTCGTTTGTTCTATTTAAGCCTATGAGCTGCCTGAACGGTCGGATTTTCGGCGGTTTAAGGATCCTAAATATGATCGTTTTTTTGTGCAGTGGAGACATAGCCTTAAAGGCTCTATCAAACTCCTATGTCCTGTGAAGGTTCCCAGTACTGCTCAAGGCAAAAGGAACATCTGACAGTTTAGGAATCAAAATGTTATTAAAAAAAAAAAGCTAGTAACAAAATGGTTTCCCGCAGCCTCATTCCATCTGTTCCCTCCTTCTTGCTAACCTACAAAATGTTACCAAGAAGTAAGAGGCAGATAGAGGAAACTAGAACTGCAAAATAAGACTACGCTGAATGCAATTTGTGACTGTGGAGACACATAGGTCTGTAGTCACAACATAGGATACATTTAATCCAGGCTCCTTTCTCAGTTTTGGAGAAAGCAGTGTTCTGTATACTGCAAAAAGATTTCCCAGGATGTTAAAAAATGTCTATTACTTTCTGACAAAACAGATACTTGTGTCCCTGGCTAGTATGAGGTCTGCTGAAAATATTTAAAAGCTACATTCACATATTTGGGTCCATTGCGGGATATCCACGGTGAATCTGACCCGTATGAATGTACCCTTAAATTGACATATTTCATTGGCTCAGTGGTTAGCACGGTTTCCTTCAGCGCTGGGGTCCCGACTCTAAATACCACCGAAGACAACATCTGCATGCAGTTTGTATGTTTTACCCATGGCTGAGACGACAGGTAGGCGAAGGTAGGCGACTGTCTAGGGCGCCACTTCATCCCAGGTAGAAAAGGGGGCGCAAGGAGGCATGGATGGGGCTGAATTTTCCATTGGGGTGGCTATATGCCTTATTTGCCTAGGGCACCAGAATACCTTGTCACACAGCCCTGGTTCTACATGGGTATCCTCTGGATACTCGGGTTCAACCCAATAACATATTGATAGGTTAATCTGGATAAAGATTAGGAGTCCCAATGGGGAAAGTGACCAATGTGAATGTCTATACAGTGCTGCAGAAAATAACATTGTTCTACAGATGCAAATCTTAGTAGCTACTACCATAGAAGAACCTGAGCTGTCTGTGCTAAAAAGGGTCATTAGCACCACCCTGTGGTAAATGCTCCTGTTGCACTAAACTAGGACAGTGAACTCCAGCTGTGCAATCTGCAGGTGATCTAATATTCATGGGGACGGTTCTCTACTGTGGCCATTGTGTCTTTCCAACCTTATTGTTTCCCAATTTGGCAACCGGTTATAACCTTTACCTTAAAAAAATAAAAATAACCTGGCCATTTAGCCAAATAAAACAGTACTGCGTCAAGGTCAAGGGTGGCCAAAGGCTGATGGACCACAGCTCGTGGACTTAAGGGGTTATCTCACTACAAGGATTGCTTTTTTTGTTAAAGATCTTGCAAAAACAAGTCACATTGCAATATACGTCCATTAACAGTGTCCTACCTATTCTGAGTTATGAACTGAAACAACAAAAACACAAGTCCCCGCTCACGGGTCTCGGGCTACGGGGCCCCGCCTGTATTTTCTTTTGAAGCAACTTTTGCACGAAACAACATTTTAAAATTTTGGGCCAAGTGGGGGCCCTGAAACCGTAAATTACATGCTTAGGATTTTTTTAAAAAAATTTTTATTATTTCAATAAAGAGTGTGTTTGCTATAAGCCTTTTTCCCCGGTACCCTTCTACAGTGGGGGGATTCACTACCTTATTGTGCTCTAAAAGGGGGGCCCTTTAACAGGGACCCCCCACATTCCGTGCAACCTTTTGTTTTCAGTTAAAAGACAGGGGGGCCCCCCATACCCAGGACCCCCGGGGGGTGGGGGGCCCTCATAGTTCTTTGTTGAAAAAGTTCATATCTTCATTGTTATTCTGAAATCCCCCATCTTTTATGGGCTACATACCCTGATGCTGTAGCTAAGACCCTTTTGATCTTCATGTAGGACCAGCCTGGTTGTTTAGCTACAGACCGGCTTCTACTGCAGCCAGTGGAAGCGGGGAAACGCCCAAATTTCAAATAAAACCCCAAGAAAACAGGACTGAGGTAAGATGAATCAATGAAGAGAGACAACCCCTTTAAGATTACACCTATATAAAAGTTTGCTTTCTCAAAACGGATTGTTTTCAGTAGATCGGTGACGGTGCACAAAACAAAAAACAAAAACCCTTATTCCCATTGAATACGGGGTGACCAAACCCATTCATGTACCAAATAAACCATGTAAACCTTTGTAAATTTAGCTTCAAAATGGGCCCCATAATGGGTGTGCCATGTCATGGACACCTGTATGTAAAAATGCTCAGACTATATTACAAAAAGAAAATATATAATTTAATATTTGTGGGTATGTTGTCTGTCTGTATGTGTGTGTGTGTGTATATGTTTTTATAATTTTTTTATATATATATTTAAAAAATATTATATACACACCACCACACATAATCACCAGTCTTCTTACAAAAGTATTATTTATAGTACTGTAAAAAAGTGCTGCGGGGATGTTAAAGAGCCTTCAAATAGGTTTGCCCTCCTTTCTGAGAAAAGTACAAGCTTGCAGATGCTGTTTTCCGGTGTGTCCCTTATTCGTAAAAATGCAGCAGTTTTAGGCATTTTTCCCTAAAATCTTATCATGAGTAGGGGGTTAGCCCCACCCACCCAAAAAAAGCCCCGCCCGACAGTTATTACTGTTTCAAACCCATTACTTTGAATAGGGGAAAACGTTTAGGTGGACGGGGAAACCTCCGATTGGGGCCGGGTTTAAAAAAAGGATCTTCGAATACTTTCTGGTGAAAAAATGCAGATTTAAGCAAAAAAAAGAAAACTACACATCTTAAGAATAAGGGGCACAGGGCTGGAAAAAGCAGGGCGAAACTAGCTTTTGTGCGGGCCCTCGCAAGGGGGGCATAATCTATGGACAGGTTCCTTTTTTGCTAAAAAGAAAAAATACTTTTTTTAAAAATCTTAAAAATAGGTTTCCAAGCTTTCTGAAAAAAACAAGTGGCCATTATATTTTGAACTTTTTCCAAATTACCATCTTAAAAGGATTGGCCAAACACTTTGTTTTTGGGGCCCCTTCTTTAAAATTGGAAGGTGTCTTAAAAAAAACAAGACTTGGGCCCGCTGGTTTTACAAGGAGCCTGGCAGTGTGGTTCTTCGCTCTATTGAGAACCATGCACAGCCCCGTAAAGAGGCGGGAAAATGTGTTCTGGGCCAAGAAAAAGCTGCCGGTTAAGAAAATTGTTATGCCCCGGATGGGGAATTTTAATTTTTACTTAAACTTTTGTATAGAAATGTTAAAAATTAAATTTTTATGGGGATGCCCTCCTCTTCCTGTAAATTTTTTTCCAAAATAATTGAACCATTTTTTTAAAAAAATTTTTTGCTTTGCCCAACAATTTTTTACCCCCCGTAAGTTGTTACAAGATGTCCCCCTGTCAAGACCAAACAGCGATTAGCGTCACTGCTTGACGGGGGGGGAAAAGTGTTTAAAAGTACTAAAAGTTTTTTTTGCTCTTCTGGGGGGAAAAAAAAAAAAAAATTTAACAACTAATAAAATATCAAAAATTTGATGGTAAATATAAACTTTCAAAAACCAAGAGTCTTCATCAGGTGGATGTACAGGCTTTGTAGTTTCCAAAACCTTCTATGTTTTCTCTTTTTTATTAGCCATTGAAAATTTTTCGTATTCCCAAGTTGCCCTTTTTTAACCCAAAACTTAAAAGCAGTAAAACTAAAATGGGGGCGTAACAAACTTTTTTTTTTTTTTTAATAAACCCCAAAGGACATGCAGTGGAAAAAAAAGCCTGCACGAAGAGCCCATTAAAATAAATGGGTTTTC
>JAODAL010065262.1:0-18314 GCA_025379985.1 Phyllomedusa bahiana | reverse complement strand
TCTTAGGGTTATACTCTTTGTTTTTCTTCCTCCAAACAAAGAAAGTGTTTTGGTTTCATCTGACCACATGACCTTCTCCCATGACTCCTCTGGATCATCCAGATGGTCATTGGAGAACTTCAAACGGGCCTGAACATGTGCTGGCATGAGCAGAGGAGCCTTGCGAGCCCTGTAGAATTTTAATCCATTATGGCGTAGTGTGTTACAGTAATCTTTAAGACTTTGGTCCCAGCATTATTCAGGTCACTGACCAGGTCCGCCTGTGTAGTTCTGGGCTGATTCCTAACCTTTCTCAGAACCATCCTTACCCCATGAGGCAAGATCTTGCATGGAGCCACAGAATCAGGAAGACTGACAGTCATCTTGTGTTTCTTCCATTTTCTAATAATTGTGTCCTCAGTGGTTGCCTTCTCACCAAGCTGCTTGCCTATTGTCCTGTAGCCCATCCCAGCCATGTGCAGGTCTAGTTTTGTCCCTGGTGTCCTTAGACAGCTCTTTGGTCTTGGTCGTGGTGGAGAGGTTGGAATGTGATTAGTTGAGTGTGTAGACAGGTGTCTTTTATTCAGATAACAAGTTCAAACAGGTGCAATTAATAAAGGTAATGAGCACAGAGTAGGAGAACTTCTTAAAGAAAAACTAACAGGTCTGTGAGAGCCAGAATTCTTGCTGGTTGGTAGGTGATCAGATACTTATTTCATGCAATAAAATGCAAATTAATTAATTAAAAATCATACAATGGGATTTTCTGGATTTTTTTTAGATTCAGTCTCCCACAATTGAAGTGTACCTAAGATATAAATTACAAACCTCTCCATTCTTTGTAGGTGCGAAAACTTGCAACATCGCCAGTGTATCAAATACTTATCACCCCCACAATAAGCATCAAAGGGTCCTAAGGTTTTTTGCTGCATTTTTTCTTTTTGTTGTAACCAGATTTTTTCTGTCAGTTGATATGAATTTATAATTGCATTTTTCTTTCTGCCACTTTTTCAGGTCTTGAAAACCACCCCAAACAATACAATGGTCCCTCAACATACAATGTAAATTGGTGACCACAGTATGTTAGAACAATAACTCTATGGAAAACTGGTAATTGGTTCTGAATCCCCAAAATGTCATCAAACATAATGCAAAAGAATATAAAGTAGATAAATAATCCTAACCTATGACATGAGAAAGAGCTGCTGGAAGCTGGAAATCACTTTCTATGATGAGGCCAGGAGCTTTTTTGGCTCATGTACTTTATACATAATGTACCAGAATAAAGTAAATGAGAACCTCACTTGGTGCCCAAAGGAGCCGCTCATCTTGACAAATATAGAGAGCAGTACAGGACATGTAGTACTGCACTGGACTGAGGTGCTACTAGACCGCCAATCACTGCATGCACTGCAATAATACAGACATTTTACAAGTAAGAAGTTCATAACTGGATGGATTAGTGTCTAGAACATTGTATCCTGAAACCACATTCAGTGTCCCAGGAAAGACTATTTTATGTTGAAAATATTATATCCTGAGGCCATTATAACTGACTGCTGTATGCTAAAATGTAACTGAATGAAAAGCACTGCACAAAAAATGCTTGTAAAAGTAAATAGAAGAGTAAATCAGGCAAAACCTGTTAGAGGCTATCAATGGCAAATACAATACAATACACAACACAATACAAAATACAATACACAATACAATACTATTATATGCATTTCTTACAGGCTATAATAAAATGTATGTGTGGAGGAAGCTTAACTTAGATAAAAAAAATAAGTTTTCCTTAGAGCTAATTGTTTGTTACAATAAAGAACTGAATGGCACCTACTGAGGAGGCTGTGCAGGATATTCTGAGCATTCACCACTAGATGGCAGCTGTTCCACAGTTAAACATTTGGTGGATTTGTTCCTGTTTCACTGTGTTTCATCACTTATAAAAGGAACCTGTCACACAGATTATGCCTCCCTTGCTGAGGACAGAACAAGCTAGTGACAGACCTGCTGTTCCCGGTGCTGTGTCCCTTATTCTGTAAGATGCTGTAGTTTCAGAGCATTTAATGCTCAAATCTGGCAGTTTTCTGGCAAAAACGAGTCCAGCTTATTCATGAGCAGGTGTTAGCCCTGCCCAATGTTACATGGAGAACACAAATACAAGCAGGTTGCCAGCACTTTGCTTCCATATGCATATTCTCGGAAACCTGTCCCATGAGACAGCAGCAGCACCAGTGCAGCAAAACAGGATTTGTCCAGCACAGCAGTTGAAAAAATACAAAAAGTTTAATGAAATCCTCACTTATAGTCAATTAGCATCATGCAGTGCAGAAAGTGGCATAGTAAAGAGACACACTGTAGTTCCTGCTTACGCGTTTCGAGCAGAGATCATCCGCTCTTACTCATAGCAACGATGCTGCACGATGCTGATTGATTTTAAGTGAGTATTTCAATAAACTTTTTGCATTTTTTAACAAGAAATTCAACTGCTGTGCTGGAAAAATCCTTTTTTGTTGCAGTTAGCCCCGCCCACCTGAGGCTATCCCTGCCCAACTTAATTAACCTATTACTTTGACTAGGTAGAAACCTGTGAACAATTGTCAGGTGGGCGTGGCTAGCCTCGAGTGGGCGGGGCTAACATCTGCTCATGAATAGGCTGGATTCTTTTCTGGCTTAAAACTGCCAGATTTGAGCATTAAATACTGTGAAACTGCTGCACTTTACAGAATAAGGCCATGTTCATACGGCTTAAAATGGGCAGTATTTTGGTCTGTAATTACGCGCCGGAGTGTGCAAATTACGGTCTGAAATCGGCCCAGTCATTATGGTAATCCACAGTTCTCATAGAGAACTATGGATTACGTCTCCTCTCCCCGCCCGGCGAATCCGCCGCGGGTGGAGATAAGTGACATGTGAATTACCAGCGGCGTATACGCGCCGCTGGTAATACAAGTCAATGGGCCGGTGAAGTGCCGGCCCCCCACCCTCCCCTGCTCCCGCCCCTCCCCCGTCCACAAGGCGTAATTGCGGGGCGTAAATACGTCCCGCAGTTAAGCCGTGTGAACATAGCCTTAGGCCCCGTTCACACGGCTTATTTGCCGACGGATTGGCGCCGTATTCCGCGCCGGATTTGCGCTTCAATACGGCGCCAATCCTTTCTGAGTCATTACGGTAATCCACTGCTCTCATAGAGAACAGTGGAATCCGTCGCTCCTCCCTGCTCGGCAAATCCGCCGCGGGGGGGAGAAAGTGACATGCACATTATTGACGGTGCGGACGCGCCGTAAACAATGCATTGTCTATGGGGCCGGGAGCGGCACCCCCGCCGCGCTCCGGCCCCGCCCCCATCCCGCCCCGTATTCACGGCGGATTTGTGCGCTCAATACGGCGCACAAATCCGCCGTGAATAAGCCGTGTGAACACGGCCTAAGGATCACAGCGCTGGAAACAACATGTCTAACATTAGCTGTCTGACACTTCCGTCCTCAGCAAGGGGGGCATAATGTGACAGGTTCTCTTAAAAGCAGCAATCAAAGCGAGACGCTCTTGCAGGTGACTTGCAACATAATTACTGAACAGCTGAATTAAAAGTGTTTTCACACACAGCTGCATTTTTGGTGCATTTTTTATGTGTTTTTTGTGCAGAAAGGCACAGCAATTAATGTTGTACATTTCTGCACAATAAACGCATCAAAAACGCACCAAATAACACGCTGTGTGAAAGCACCCTTAAAGAGGACCTGTGACATCTGACATGTTTGTTTTAGTAAATACTTGTATTTCCTGTGAAACAATAATTCTGGAGCATCTTCTCTCTTATAACTCTGTTCTTCTGTTATTACCTGCTTAAATGTACTACTGATTCAGTCATATGGATGTCACCATTCCAGTTCACAAAGGGGTGTACACACTGACTGTCAGCTCTGATTAGACAATGTCAGACTGTGCAGTTAGTAACACCCATCTGACAAATTCAGTCATACATTTCTAGTAGAAATAACAGAGGAACAGCACAACACAGAGTTATAAGAGGAGATGCTGCAGAACTGTTATATCACAAGAAACACAAGGATTTACTAAAACAGACAGATCAGGGGATGTCACGGGTCCTCTTTAACCCCATAAGGTTGCAGCCATTTTTTGGATTTTTGGTTTACATTGTTTCCTCCCAGCCTTCCAAGAGCTACAACTTTTTATTTTTTTTTATCTACATAACAATATGAGGGCTTGTTTTTTTATGGTGCCATTGACCATAACACACATAAAAAATTCTATTTGTGATGAAAAATGAAAAAAAAAAATGCAATTGCACCATTTTTGTGGGGGTTTAGCTTTTATGGAGTCCACTTTTCTGTATAAATGATGTGTGATCTGCATTCTGCAGGTCGATACGATTCCGGTGACACCATTTGTAGAGGTTTTTGTTGATGCATGATACTTTTTGATCACTTTTTATTCCAGTTTTTGGGAATATGAAATGATAAAAAAAAAAAAAATTTAGGATTTGGAATTTTTTTCCTTCTATGTTGCTCAGCATATAGAATAACTGGTGTTATATTTTAATACAGAGGACTTTTACAAAAGCAATGATGCCAATTATGCATAACTTTTTAATTTTTTTAAATTTTATTAGTAAAATGGCAAATAGGGGTGATTTAAACTTTTAACTTTTTTTGTTTACTTTAATTCTTAGTCCCACTAGGGTACTTGACTATTAGGGGGAGCGATCGCTTGTCCGATATACGGCAGTACTATTGGATTTAGATTCATTACCTATTGCACCCTACCTATGGCAGCTACAGAAGCCTGCATGAGGGAGGAGGCAATTGGAGGGAGGAACATAAAGTGTTAACAGCAGAAATCGGAGCTGGTTCCTTGCTGTTAGTGGCGGCTGTTGGCTGTATTGAACACCTGCCACATATGGAGCAAACTCAATGGGTGAGCCTGTTCCATACACACTTCACAGCATCAGGAATGTCCAAATGTGTGAAGGGGATAAATGGGTTGTCTCACTACATTGATTCATCTTACCTAAGTCCTGTTTTCTTGGTTTCACTTTGAATTCAGGGGGGTGTTTACTGGTTTCTACTAGGCTTCTGTAGAAGCCCGGTCTGTAGCTATAGTAACCACCACTGGCAGCCTATCAGGTTAGATCAAACAGGTCTGTAGCTATAGCGACCTGAGGAGCTGATGCAGCCCATACAAGAGGGGATATCTAGGAATAGGTAGGATGGTTATTGGACATATATTGCAAAGGGACTTGTTTTTGCAAGATCTTTAACATAAAAAGCAATCCTTGTAGTGAGACAACCCCCTTAAGGGTGGTTTCACAATTTGGGTCTAATTTATCAGAACTGTTTAAAACAGTCTTTGTTGCCCAAAGCAACCAATCAGCTTCCATTTTTCCAGAGCAGTTTCAAATATTAAAGCTGAGCTCTTCTTGGTTGCTATAGGCAACAAAGACAGTCTTACACAGTTTTGATAAGTAAGAACCATTATGTTTTTATATACCAAAGGAAAAGAGGACTTAATACCCAAAAATTGTAAAAAAAATTATAATTTAAATATAAAAAAATGATATCAAATAAACAAAACAAGAAAAGAAAACAAAAATTTGTTCAACCAGGATGACGAACCAACACATAACAGGTAAACAAACAAGGTGGAGATAATTACAGATGATAAATGATCTCAGTTCCTATTTGATTCATCTCAACCATCATTCAGTCAACATTTAGGGCCACATGTATGAAAACTGTCTAGGTCTAAAACTCACTTTGTTGCCCACAGCAACCAATCAGAGCTCCACTTTCATTTCATACAGTGCTCTGGAATGAGAGGGGCGCTCTGATTGGTTGTTATGAGCAACAAAGTGAATTTTAGACCTAGAGAGTTTTCATACATGTGGTCCTACGTATTAAACTATATTATGGAACCGGGATAGTAAATTCATAGTATATAGGATCAAAACATATTATCCATAATGGAGGACTCCAGAATGCCTGCACCTGGCGTACACAAAGCAATAATATGTGATATAACAGCGACTGTAAGTAGTTTACACACTGAACTGTGACAGATAGTTACTGCTTATCTTCAGTATTACTGCACTAGATGTTCTTATTTTTTGGGGTTTCTCACACAACCCCTTTAAGGGTAAGTTCACACGGCTGATTTTGATGCTGTTTTCGGAGCATTTCCTGGCCCAAAACAGCTTATTAAAGCCTCCATAATGCCCCCAGTTCATTTTCATTGATTCCAATGTAAAACAGTGTTGTAGTTCACACATAACCAGATTTTTCTGTGTGTTTTCCGCTCTTCTTTGAACGCTGTTTTTGGCTCTGAAAAAAAGCATCATGTCAATTCTTGAAGCATTTTAACCCCTTAACGACCTTGGGCGTATCAGTACGTCCCAGGGCCGCTAAGGGGCTTTGCAGGGGGATCGCTACGCGACTCCCCCGCACAGCCGCCGGGTGTTAGCGGCAAATCGCCGCTGACACCCGGCAGTAACAGCGGCGGCGGGTGGCTCCGCCCGCTGGCGCTGTTTTACCCATCAGGCGCCGCGGCAAAGATGGCCGCGGCGTCTGAATTAACGCCGATTGGTGCCGCGCACCGATCGGTGCGGTGATCGGCATAAGCGCAGTTATGCTGCGCCGATCCGATCACCGGGCATTGTGGTGGGGAGCCTTGTGAAGGCTCCCGTCATTAACCCTGGCCGGTTTGCCCCACTTCCGTCCGCAGACAGGACGTGGGGAACCGCCAGCTTTGTACACCCTAATGCATTGCCTATTGCAATGCATTAGGTTTGTATTAACAATCGCGCCACCTAGTGGTCAAGTACCACAGGTGGCCTCAATGTTACAGTAAAAAAAATAATAAATAAAGTTTTAAAGTACAAAAAAAAAGTATTAAAAGTTCAAATCACCCCCCTTTCCCCATTTACAAATAAAATCATTAAAATAATAAAAAGTTACACATATTTGGTATCGCCGCGTCCGAAAAAGTCCGATCTATAAAAATATAACATACTATATCCTGTACGCTGAACACCGTAGAAGAAAAAAAATTCCAAACGGCAATTTGCGTTTTTTGGTCATTTTACGTCACTCAAAAAAATGGAATAAAAATGATCAAAAAAGTCGCATGCATTCCAAACTGCTAGCGATAAAAAGTACACTTCAGCCCGCAAAAAATGCCCCCTCACTGACGTCCATAGGTGTTAGTACAAAAAAGTTATTGGTCGCACAAAAATGGCGCCATGCGCAAATTTTCAAAAATAGAAAATGTTTGGAATTTTTTACGGTACCAAAACATAACGGAAACCCTACATGTTTGGTATTGCCGGATGCGTAACAACCTGAAGAATACAGATAACACATTATATTTACCGAAGATGAACGCCGTAAAAGCAAAACCCCCGCAAACAATGGCGAAAATAATTTTTTTATCACAATTTGTCCCACTTGGAATTTTTTTGCGGTTTCCCAGTATATTCTGTAGTATAGTGAATAACACCATTAGAAAGTACATCTTGTCCCGCAAAATAAAAGCCCTCATGTGTCTATGTAGGTCGAAAAATAAAGAAGTTATGGCTTTCAGAAGGCGAGGAGGGAAAAACGAACGTGTCACCAAAAAAAAAACGCCGGGTCCTTAAGGGGTTAAACACTGAAAAACCCCATAAGAATCAATGGAAAGCTTCTGAACTTTGTCCAAAAAACATGGCGCTTTTTTAGGCGCATTTTTTTACGCTTTATCAAACTTCATCCAAAAGCTGAGCAAATCCTTGTCAAAACCGCGTCTTAAAAGTTCTACATTGAGGCGCATTTCAGACAAGGTTTTGACGCTGATTTGGACAATGAAAGTTCTATGTCAAAATCAGCCATGTGAACATACCCAAAGAGGTGGGGGTGCAATGGGTCATACTAATGCCGGATGCCCATTGACTGAGACAGGTACATCTAATTCTGCACAGCCACTTCAAATGGCCATGCAGAGTTATCAACTGCACATGACTGTACAGCTGCAGGAAGTGAGAGATGGCTGTTACCCGGCTCTTCAGGGAGAAGGCAGGGACAGTTTATTACCGTCCCTGCCTTCTTGATCATAGTATATATATAGCAATGTGAAAAGCAGACCTTTTCTTTCCTGATATAATGAAAAAGTGAAATTTAAAAATTGCATAAAAATAAAGCCTAACATATTATGAAAAGGTGAAAAATTTAGTAGAACAAAGGACTGCGTGAAAATTTTATAGCGTTTAAACCCATATTACTAAGGAAAAGGAAAATGTGAGAATAAAGATGGGAACATTCAGGAACTGGTTAATGGTGATATGATGCGTCGTAGCATGGTGTGATAAGTTTTTTTGTGGGGGATGAAGATTGCAACTTAGCCTATAAACATCCATCATAACTTTCATTTCCTCTTCTAGATTACATATAAGAGACTTTGTTAAAGATTGCCTCTATAAGGTGCCTGGTTCTAAATGCTACATTTCACCCCCTTTTACTGTGTCTTCAGTTAGGGTTCTGGTATTCTTTTGGCCCCAGGACTTTAGTGTATGAAGGTTACTAATAGGAATACATTTTCTGCAAAATGTCAGCCAAACACAGAAAGTTGTAATGGAGCAAGTAGCTGCCACACCCTGATACCAGTTCTTATTGACCATGTCAGATTTGGGCTGACATAGTCCAACAAATCTGTTGTAGTCATAGAGGGAAACCTGTAAAAAAAAAACCAGAAATATTACACTAACATATAATAGGCTGGATAGGCTATCTAGAGCCCAGGACAACTGTGTGGCACCCCATTCACCACAGCAAACTGCTTTCCCATCATAGCCTGCTGTGGGGGATGGGTCCTGACCCAGCTTTACCAGACACTGGATAGCCTATTCAGTGCCCAGAAAAGCTGGATGCCTGCCGTGGAGGATATGGTGTCTCTGCCACCAGTAATATAAAAAGAAGTTGATACTAGTTGGCTGCAGATGTTTGCCAGCTCTCCCATTATCTCCCCCAGTATGTTTTTTTTTTTTTTTTTAAAGCTTCCAAAATTGATAGTACAAAATTTCCATCCATTATACAGTAGCATATTTGTACATTGGTATACCGTAAGTAACAAATCGACAGTGTAATTAAATGACATCTGCTGTACAGAATAACGTACAATGGAGGCCGTTTCAGATGTATAAACAATTGCAAGTTTCCACAATTTCGGGAACACTTATTAAACCTAAATTTTAATGATTCTGGAATAATGTTCTACTATTGTAACAGTAAATTTGGTAAAAAAGTTCCAGTCTGTAGACAGGTTGCAACGTCTATCCCGTGCTGCTTAGCTCAGTTCCTTTGTGGCCCCACTGTCCTCCCCCGTCCGCAAAGCTGTATTTAAAAAACTCTGTCCCTCTGGATCTACAATTGAGGTTCAGGAAAAAGATAAGAGAAAAAAGAGAGAAAATATCCTCTGCATCCGCCAACACCACTAAAAGCGGCCCAAAAGTGTCACCAATATCCCCGGTGCATTAAAAAAAATGTGTCTCACATATGGCGCCCCCTCTTAACGAGCGTAAAGGGACCGCTTCGTTTTAAATGTATTTTCCCGGGTTGGTTAAAAATGTTAATTTTTGGTTTCCCCCCTTCCTTTTGTTTTTGATTTTCCGCTCGTAGTTAAAAAACAGGGCAAAAACGGCAAAGCCGGTAAGGGTCTTTGCCGTGTAAACACACCCTAAGATTTTGTCGCCTGACTTTAAGTTATTTTTTGTTTTTAAGCTTTTAGGGCTTGTTCTTTGACAGTCAAGGGACAGTTTGAAGTGGCAAGACGGGGCCTAGGTATCCCACCCCTTACCTCGGGGGCCACCCGGGGATCTCTCGGCAGTTCCAGGTCCATAGAACCCACCAGATCATTTTGTGAGAGTGAGCGTCCAGTGAGAACCAAGAGTAGAAAGAGTAGCAAGGTGTACACCTTTTGAAGTAAATAACCATGAATATGGCTTTGGGGTGGTTATTTATGGAATGAGTAAGATGTTCGGTCTCGTGGAGACTGTTTGCTCACGGAGACCATAGGTCTATAGGTCTATAGGATTGTTTGGAACGTCAGTGAGATTTTTGGGGGCAGGCCAAGGTTTGTAGCCGAATTTTGGGCTGTGACTTCAGTGAAATTATTTGTACAGGGATCCAGAAGTGTAACCTCAGTGAGATTGTCTGTGCAGAGAGCCAGGAGTGTGACAACTGTGGGAAATTTGTAGAACAGGAATGTGATGTCTGTGGGAGTAGTTCTGTAGAGAGTCAGGAATGTGGCATCTGTGGGAATAGTTCTGTAGAGAGCCAGGAGTGTAGTGTATGTGGGAAAAGTTATGTAGAGAGACAGGAGTGTGGCGTCTGTGGGAATAGTTATGTAGAGCACCTGGAGTGTGACGACTGTGGGAATAGTTATGTAGAGAGCCAGGAGTGTGACGTCTGTGGGAATAGTTATGTAGAGTTTCAGGAGTGTGACGACGTGGGGAATGTTATGTAGGATCCAGGATGTGATGTTTTGGGAAAAAGTTCTGTAGAAAGCCGGGTGTGTGATTGGGAATGTTTGTAAGATCCAGGACGTGACTCTGGGGGAATATTATGTAGAGACCCAGGGGGTGGTGTCTGGGGGAAAATAGTTCTGTGGGGGCCCAGGAGTGTAGGGCTGTGGGAATGTTATGTAAGAGCCAGGGGTGGACTGGGGGAATAGTTTGTAGGGGCCGGAGTGTGCTTTTTGTGGGAATAGTTCTTAAGAGCCTGGGTGTAGTGTCTTGGGAATGTTAGTAGAGGCCGGGAGTGTGATTTTTTGGGGGAAAATGTTATGTAAGACCCAGGGTGTTGTCTGTGGGAACAGTTTTTAAAGAGACCCGGAGTGGTGTCTGTGGGAACATTTCTTAGGGGCCAGGAGGTATTTTTCGGGGGGAAAAGTTCTGTAGAAGCCAGGGTGTGAGGGTCTGTGGGAATTTTTTTGTAAGAGCCGGGTTATGTCTGTGGGAAATATTTTTGTAAGAGCCGGGAGTGTAGCGTCTGTGGAAATAGTTTGTAGAGAGCCGGAGTGTACGTCTTGGGAATAGTTATTTTTGAAGCCGGGGAATGGACGTCTGGGGGAAAGTTATTTTTGGGCCGAGTGTGGGTCGTGGGAATAGAAAAAGAAGAGCCAGGAGTGGGGCGTCTTTTGGGAATAGTTTGTAGAGACCAAGAGTGTAGCTCTGGGGGAATTTTATTTAGAGCAGAGGAGTGTAGGTCTGTTAAATATTTAGTAGAGACCCAGGGTGTCATCGTGGGAATAAGATGTAAAGCCCCAGAAGTGTAGTTTTTTTTGGGGGATAGTTATGTAGGACCGGGAGTGTGATGTCTGTGGGAAATTTATGTAGGAGCCTGGAGGTGACTCTGGGGGAATAGTTATGTGGGAAGCCAGGGGGGTTAGTGTTGTGGGAATAGTTATGTAAAGCCAGGGTGTAGTGTCTGTGGAAATGTTTGTAGAGAGCCAGGAGTGTGTGTCTGGGGAAAAGTTTTAGAGAGCCAGGGTGTATGCCCCTTTTGCAATAGTTAGTAGAGAGCCAGGTGGGGGTGTTTGCAATAGTTAGTGAGAGCCAGGAGTGTGGGGTTGGGGGAATAGTTATGAAGAGCCTGGGTGAGCTCTGGGGGGAAATAGTTTTGTAGAGAGCGGGTGGGAGTGTCTGTGGGAAAGTTATTAGGGGCCCTGGAGTTGTTCTGGGGGAATAGTTATTAGAGGAGCCAGGATGGCTGTCTGTGGGAAATAGTTAGTAGGGAACCAGGGTTTTGTTTCTGGGGGATAGTTATGTAGAGACCAGAGTGAGTGTTGTGGGAAAAGTTATGTAGGAGCCGGAGTGTAGTGTCTGGGGAAATAGTTATGGGGTTTTATGGGAGGTAGTGATTGGGAATAGTTATGTAGAGAGGAGTGAGCTGTCTGGGGATAGTTATGTAGGGAACCCGGGAGTGTTTTTTGTGGAAATATTTATTAGGGGCCCGGGAGTGTAGTGTTTTGGGGGGAATAGTTTTTAGAGACCCGGGAGTGTAGTGTCTGTGGGAATGTTATGAAGGGGAGCCAGGAGTGAGCTGCTGTGGGAATAGTTATGAGGAACCAGGAGGTAGTTTCGGGGGGAAATAGTTATGTAAAGCCAGGAGGTTGCCTTTTTGAAATGTTAGTAGAGAGCCAGATGTGGATCTGGGGGAAAAGTTATGTGGGGCCGGGAGTGTAGTTCTGTAGGAATTTTATGTAGAGGCCAGGTGTGATTCTGTGGAAATGTATGTGAGAGCCGGAGTGTGATTTCTGGGGAAATAGTTATGAAAGGAGCCTGGGTGTATGTCTGTGGGAATAGTTATGTAGAGACCCTGGTGTAGGTTGTGGGAATAGTTATGTAGAGGCCTAAGTGTGGGTCTGGGGAAATAGTTAGTAGGAGCGGGGATGTACGTCTGTGGGAATATTTTTTGTAGGACCCTGATGGGGCGTCTGTGGATATTAGTAGAGACCGGGAGTTAGCTTTGTGGGAAATTTTTTATGTAGGCACCACGAGGTAATCTGTTGCTAGTTATTAGAAAGCCGGAGGTAGCGTCGTGGGAATTTTTTATGTAAAGCGAAAGTGAAAGTTTTTTGTGGGGAAATGTTAGTAGAGAGCCGGAGTTGATTTTGGGGGGGAAATAGTTATGTAAGGCCGGGAGTGTGATTCTGTGGGAATTTTATGTAGGACCCGGGGGAGTGTGAGTTGTGGAATAGTTTGTTGAGACCAGGATGTAGACGGGGGAATGTTAGTAGAGAGCCGGGATGTAGTGCTGTTGCAATGTTATTAGGAACCCAAGTGGGGTTCTGGGGGAAAGTTTTTTTAAGGCCTGGGTGTGTGTCTGTGGAATATTTTGAGAGCCAAAGGGTGGCTGTCTGGGGGGAATAATTATGTAGGGAATCAGGGGTTAGTGGTGGGGGGTTTTTTAGAGACCCGGGAGTGTATGTTGGGGAATAGTCGTAGAGACCCAGGAGTGTGGGGTCTGGGAATAGTTTGTGAGACCCGGGGTTTAGTGTTTTCTTTTTTTAAAATATTATGTAGAGAGCCAGGAGGAGTTTTTTGGGAATGTTACGTATGTAGAGCCCCAGGTGTGTCTGGGGAAATAGTTATGTGGGGACCAGGAGTGTGTGTTTGGGGGAAAATAGTTTTTTTTTGGCCGGGAGTGTGCGTCTTGGGAAATTATGTAGCGCGGGAGTTGAAGTCTTTGGGAAAAGTTATTAGAGCCCCCAGGGTGTGGGTTTGGGAATAGTTATTAGAGAGCCAGGAGTGTGACATTGGGGGAAATTAGTTTTGTGGGAGCCAAAAGGTTGTATTTTTGGAATGTTAGGTAGACCCCTGGGGAGGTTGGGGGGAATAGTTATGTAGGCGCAGGAAATGAAAGCTTGGGAATGTTATGAGAACCCAGGAGTGTGAGTCTGGGGGAAATAGTTATTTAAGAGCCGGAGTTTGGTCTGGGGAGTAGTTATGTAAAAGGGCCAGGAGTGAGGGTCTGGGGGAATAGTTATGTAAAGCCTGGAGTGTAGTGTTGTGGGAATAGTTATTAGACCCAGAATGTAGCGTCTGTGGAATGTTGTAAGAGCCGGAGTGTGGCATTGGGGAAAAAGTTCTGAGGGCCGGAGGTAGTGTCTGGGGGAAAAATAGTTTGTGAGACCGGAGTGTAGGTCTGTGGGAATAGTTATGTAGGACCCAGGGTGAGGTCGTGGGAAAAGTTATGTAGAGAGCCGGGAGGTAGTGCTGGGGGAATAGTTTTTGAGAGCCAGGGTGTGGGTCTGTGGGAATGTTATGTAAAGAGCCGGAGTGTGAGTCGTGGGAATATTTTTGTAGAGACCCGGGGATGTAGTGTTTGTGGCAGTAGTTATGTAGCGCGCCTGGAGTGTAGCATCTGTGGGAGTAGTTAATGAGACCTGGAGTGTGAGCTGGGGGAATATTATGTAAGTGCTGGAGTGTAGTGTCTGGGAAATAGTTATTAGAGAGCCAGGATGTGACATCTGTGGGAATAGTTATGTAGGGGACCCAAGAGTGGCGTCTGGGGGAATAGTTATTAGGACCCCAGGAATGTAGGTCTGTGGAAAATAGTTATGTAGAGAGCCAGGAGTGTAGTGTCGGGAAATAGTTTGTGGGACCCAGGATTAGTGTCTTGGAATATTATGTAGAGAGCCTGGAGTTGACACTGGGGGAATGTTATGGGGAGAGCCTGGAGTGTAGTGTTGGGGGGGAAAAGTTTGTAGAGCCCAGGAGTGTGCTTGGGGAAAAGTTATGTGAGCACCAGGGTAGAGTCTTGGGAATAGTTATTAGAACCCTGGAGTGTGGCGTCTGTGGAATAGTTATGTAGGGACAGAGTGTAGGTCTGGGGGAATATTTTTGAGAGAGCCAGGAGGTTTTAAATTTGTGGGAAAGTTATGTGGGAGACCCGGGATGTGATTTTCTGTGGGAATAGTTTGTGGGCGATGAGTGTGACCGGGACGTAACTCCCCGGGGTTGCGACGTAGCAGTTGCCCCGGGGCCCTCCTTAGGGGGCCCGCACCCGGGCAGCTGCCCCCCGCGCCCGCTCCCCGGGTAGTTACTCCCCTGGGCTCGGGCTGAACAAACTAGTTCACTTGGCGGGTGCAGAGCTGGGGGGCCCGGCGCTACTGCCTTAACGCCCGAGCCCCCCGGGGCCCGGCATTCAGAGGATGCACCGGGGGGTTTAGCAAAACGGAGCGCGCTCGCCCCGCTTGCTACTTCCCCCCCGGCCTCACTGACACGTGGTCCCCGGGGGTGACGTTCCATCACCACGCCCCCGCGGTGAACGAATAGGCTCAGGGAAATAGCAACCGGAACGGCGGGCATCGGGTAGTGTGGACCGAGGTGAGTAAATATTTTTTTTTTCCCCTCCCCCCTAACCCTGCCTTATACCCTTAAGCCTGCTGTATACCCCCTAACCCGGGTTATACCCCCTTAGCCCCCCTGTATCCCCCCTAACCCTGCCGTATCTCCCTAACCTCCCTTATCCCCCCTAAGCCGCTGTATACCCCCACAAGTGCCTGTTCCCCCCAAGCCTGCCTATATATCCCCAACCCTGTTGATAGCCCAAAGTTCCCTTTATACCCCCCCCCTCCCTATATAGCCCCTTAAAGGCGTTAAGCTTAAGTCGCCTGCCTGAATACCCCTCTAGCTACCTAAACCCTGTCTGCCTTTTTAGCCCCAATAGCCCCCAAAACCTTGCCTACCTTATAGCCCCAAAGCCTGCCTGTCTACTTTTTGGGGCCCCCCTTTAGTACCAAAAACCCTACCTATATGGCCCTTATGCCCAAAAACCCCGTCTCCCTTTTGGCTCCCTTAGTCCAAACCCTGCTGCCTATAGGGGGGCTTATTGGCTACCTAAACCTTGCCTATTTGGGGCCCAAAATTTATCCTATCAACCCTGCCTCCTAAATGGACCCCTAAGCCAGGGGGGAAGGTGCTGGAAAAGTCAGGGATTCTAAGATTTTTGTGTCTAAATTCGGGACAAGGGTCGGGAGATGTCATAAGGGGACGGGACCGGATGCAGAAAAAAGGGAAAAAGTAAATAAACTATGTGAGTCAAAAGATGTAACTGCACGTTCATTTTTTACCCCTGGTACATGTTTTTTCTCCCCACTTTGGTACTGTATGGAGGAAATAAACGTCTACAGAGCCTGTGCCCTGGTGTTCCACTATATGGTTACTGTTGGGGGTTTTTAATACGTCCAAGCCTGTGTCACGGGTGTCTCCCACTATATGGTAACTGTATTTTGGTTATATACTTGCAGGCCGGGAAACCTAGTTTATACCCTATATGATACTAAGGGCGGTCTTTTGGGTCTTTGTGTACTGATCGTAATGGTGTAGGGTATTATCGTCACTTTTGGGGTGGAATTTTGTGGTCTGTTCTGGCGGTTTTTAAACCCCATATGTGTAGGTTTTTGGTAATTTGGTTTTGGTTTTAGTGGGACTTGTTGGTTTCAGTTATGGGGTTTATGTATGGTGAGGTTTTGCCCCTTTGGTATTTTACATTTCAAAACACTGTCCTGGAAAAGTCGTGGTCAAGGGAGGGGGGCGAGGGGGAAGGGGCAGGGGGCCCCCATCAAAAGTTTGCTTTGGGGCATGGTTCCTAGTTACCCCCCTGAGTGTGCTTTGTGGGAAAGTTTGTAAACCTGGAGTGTGGCGTCGTGGGAAAATAGTTTGTGAGAGCCGGAGTGTGGCGTCGTGGGAAATTTATGTAGAGAGCCTGGAGGTATGTCTGGGGAATAGTTATGTAAGGCCAGGGTGTGAGTTGGGGAAAAATAGTTTTTAGAGAGCCGGAGTGAGCATCGGGGGAATAGTTATTAGGGCCGGAGGGTGCGATTGGGGGAAATTTGTTATGTAGAGAGCCAGGAGTGTGACGTCTGGGGGAATAGTTATGTAGAGAGCCAGGAGTGTGACGTCTGGGGGGGAATAGTTATGTAAGAGCCGGGGAGTGTGCTCTGTAATATTTTATGTAAGAGCCGGGAGGTGGAGTTTTGGGGGAATATTAAATGTGAGCGCAGGATTGTCCAGGGGGTAATACCGGGGTTGAGTGTAGCAGTTGCCCCCGGGGCCCTCCCTTTAGGGGCCGCACCCCCGGGCAGCTGCTACCACCCGCCCCCCCGGAGTTACGCCCCTGGGCTCGCTGGCATGAAATTTAGTTCACTTGGGGGGTGCGAGTGCGGGGCCCCGGCGCTAGCCTCTGAAACCCCGGGCCCCCCGGCCGAGCATTCAGGGGCACGTCCCCGGGGGTAGCAGAACGGAGCGCCGTCGCCCCGTCGCTCCGCTTGCTATTTCCCCCTGCCGGCTCTATGACCCTTGGGCTGCGGGGTGACTCACATCCCCGCGCCCCCCGCGCTGAGCGCTTAGGCTGCGGGGGAAAGTAGCAGCCCGGGAAAACGAGCGGGCATCGGGGTAGTGTGGCCCGGGGGTGGAAAACTATTTCTTATTTTACCTCCCCTGCCGCCATTATACCCTCTAAGCCTCCCATTATACCTCAAAACCCTGTGTATACCCCTAACCCTGCTGTATACCCCAAACCCCCCCTGTATCCCCCTAAGCCTCCCTTATACCCCTAAGCCTCCTGTACAGCCTGCCCTGCCTGTTTTCCCCCCTAAGCCTGCCTGTATACCCCCCAAAAGCCGCCTGTATACGCCCCCAAAAGCCTGCCTAAAAGCCCAAGCCCCCCTAATGCCCCATTCCCTTTTTCCCCCCCCGCCTTCCTTTTCCCCCCCTAAAGGCCCCCATATAGCTCAAGTCTGCCTGCCTGAATACCTTTTTAAGCTCCGTGAAGCCTGTCTCCTATAAAGCCCCAATACCCCCCAAAACCTTGCCTCCTATATACCCCCCAAAAGCCTGCCTGTCTATTATATGGGGCCCCTTTTATCTACCTAAACCCTACCTATAGGGCCCCTATAGCCACCTAACCCCTGTCTCCCTTATGGCTCCATACCCCTAAACCCTGCCTCCCTATTGGGGACTCATTGGCTCCCTAAACCTTCCCTATTTTGGGGCCCATATTCCTATAAAAAACACTCCCTCCCTACATGGACCCATATACCAAGGGGAGGTGCTGGAAAAGTCGGGATTCTAAGTTTTTTTGTTCTAAATCTGAAAGGACAAGTGTTGGGAATGTCATCATGATGGCGGATGGCCGGAGGGAAAAAAAAGGTGAAGTCAATGAGAGTCCCCTGTGAGTAAAAAGATGTAACTGCACTGTAATCACTTTATGTTACAGACCTTGACATGGGTTACCACTATATGGTTACTGTATGGTGGTTTTTTAACAGTCTGCAACCCTGTGTACACAGTATATCCCCCTTTGGGGCTTTACTTTGGTTTTTGTGTACGATCATAATGTGTAGGGGATTTTTCGTACTTTTGGGGTTTGGTTTTTTTGGGTCATTTCTGGGGGGTATAATCAAAGTAAAATTTGTGTAGGTTATTGGAAATATTGGTTTTTGGATAGTGGGACTTTTGGTAGCTTTGATGGTGATTGTATGGTGGTTATTTGCCCCTTGTATTATCAAATTTTCTAACGTGTCCGGTAAATGGTCTTTGGTCGGGGAGGTGGGGGGGGGGAAGTGGTGGGGGCCCCACCAAAAGTTTTGTTTTGGGGGCCCCCCCCCCGGCTTCTTAGTTACGCCCCTGAGTATTATGTCTGTGGGAATAGTTATTACGCCCCTGGTGTGATTTTGGGAAATTTTATGCAGAGAGCCTGGGTGGAGTTTTTGGGAAAATTTTTAAAGGGTTTTTTTAGTTATGTAAGAGCCTGGGTTTGCTTCTGTGGTATTAGTTA
>JAODAL010065261.1:0-18315 GCA_025379985.1 Phyllomedusa bahiana | reverse complement strand
CATTACCGACCTCCCTCTTCTCTCCACGGCTGACTGCCGGCCAGTGTGCGCGGTCCTGCTCCTTGGTTTTGCCGGCCGCTGACCCTATATAAAGGCTCCACCCCCGGACCTTCTTTGCCAAATCCATAGCGCCCTTTACCTATGCGAGGAAGCGTTATTCTGTCCGGTTCTGCTATTCCTGTGTACCAGTTCCGTTTGCTTTCTTCTACCGACCTTGAACCTTCGCTGCCTGCCCTGACCTTCTGGCCTGTTCCCGACTACGACTCTGTCTACCGATTCTGTACCACGTTGCACCCGGCCGCCTCCGCAAGCAAGTCACATCAGGAGTAGCGACTTGGGGGACTCCCGCTGCAGCAAGTCCATCCCACTTTGCGCCGGGCTCTGGTGAAAACCGGGAAACACACTTAGACTCCGCCCCCTGGTGTGGCCTGTGCAACCACTTGCGGTGGTCCAGTGGATCCACTACCCCGTCTCGTTACAGTTAATTTGACTTCTGTTTAATTTTTTGGGTCTTCCTGAATACACTTTACACCAAAGCCACCCCCACCCGCTCCCAACCTTGTTTGGGCTGCAGGACCTGGAATTTAGATTTAGCCTTTATGTCCACTCATTGTCTTGGATGTTGAATTCTGATGTTACTGTTATGTTGAAAATTTGCTAACTTGATTTTAGATTCTGAGTCAGGATTAATTTAAATGTATTGAGTTGGCTTGCAGTGAAAAACAGGCTCTTTGAAACAGCTTGGTGAGAAGCTCCTCACAGATTGAACATTCGATGTAAAAACATAGTTAGCCATCCCTCCTGGTATAATCAGGAGCTAACCCAGAAGAAACAGGGGAGCCTTTTAATCATTAAAACAAGTATTCCAGTATTCCATATTTTTCCTTAGGGGTCACAAGGTGACATCATGGACCTATTTATATGTACTAGATTTCAGGTGAGTGCCTTAGTAAATATATATGCACATATGGAAGCACACACTAAGTTCTGCAATATATAAATACATATACAGTACATGAGACAATTAGCAATCGATTTACTTAAATTCTAGTGCCACCTTGAGTATTAGTGCACATTTGTCTTAAACATTCTAGTAAAACTTGTTTCATTCAAATTCTTGCCATTCAAATCCAACATCTTGTCTATCTATGATTTATGGGGGACATAAATGCACGGGGCTGCGTCAGTAGTCTGGTGTCCTTTCACCCCAAAAACTGCTGGAACAGATAGACCAGTTAAAAATGGTTTACCTGAACCTGATTTGTCATTTTGTAGCTAGAAAGCGCCTAATCTTTGACCCACAGTAGAACAGGTTCCTAAATTCAGGTGCTACTACTGCGCACAAAAAATGGCGTCTGGGCGTCTGGGAGCCAAATACATACATGTCGACCTATTTGTTTCTGTAACTACATTTTTCCAGGTTCTGTGTGCTTTCATTTTCTATTTGATATGTAAAAAACTATATTTTAAGCCGAGTTCACATGTAGTATCTATAAAAGCACTAGCACATAGGTCAGTGTAGTTTTTACATTGATTTTCGCTAGAAGTAGTTTAAATGTTAATGGCTGTTACCTGCACTGACTTCCATGCCATTTCACACCTTGGGCGACATGTATGATTGGGCTTTTCACCTGTTTTTGGGAGTAAACTGCGCCTCCCGGCCCGAATCCCCCTGTCGGAGCAGGATGCAGTGTTTAGGCGGGAGCGTTCGCCACTTTCAGCTGCGTCCCGCATGAAGGGGTGGGCAATGGGCGCGGTGTGGGCACGGTGTAGGCGTTCCGGGGTGGGACGCGGCGCGCTCGAAAATCCCGAGGCATGTACGACTGCGGCTCGCCAAAGCGCGCCGCAATGCAGCGCTCTGCAGCTCCGGCAGGCAAAACCTAGTTTATTTTGGTCTAAATACTCCGGCGGCGGCGAAGTGAAGCAAGAACGTAACATGCGAGGAAGCACACAGAAGATCGAAAGAGAAATCTCGGCGCTCAGCTCCGTGCAGCATGGAGTATGATTCCAAAAAGGCGGAAAACATTATCAGAAAAGAGCTCAACCTCAAAAAAAAAAAAAAAAAAATCACTTCCAAAAATCTAGAACGGCGCAATATCAAGAATTAGGAATTGGAAATTGACGGGAAAAAACAGTAATTCAAATTCTGAAAGCTATTCTCATTGGTGGGCAGAAACGGCCAATCAGAATGGGCGACGTGAACCTTAAAACTATGGAGAACTATTGACCAATCAGAATTAAAGCCGGGACAGTTCAAAACAGTAAAAATGCAGAAAAGAGCTGATTGGCTGAGCTAGGGGGGGTTTGGGGCTATCTCGGCCAATCAAAATAGGAGCAACAGGGACCCATTATAGCCTATGGAGAAGTTTCAACCAATCAAAATCAAAGGCGGGACAGTTCAAAATACAGTAAAAAGCCAGAAAAGAGCTGCTTGGTTGAAGCGGCGGGGGCTCGTCCAGCTTAGCCAATCAGAGCGCGAGCTACTTTCTCATAGAGTTCATGGGAAAAGAAATGCAGAGCCGAGTTGTTTGTGATTGGCAAAGTTAAAAGAGGCGCGGTTATTTTGGACCAATGGGAGAGCGAGCGACGCCCCTATGGGTTTTCTAATGCAATCTGGAATAAAACTGTACATGGCCGAAATCAAAAAATAAGATTCAGAGTTGTCCCGATGTGTATATAAAATGTATAATAATATGGGGGTAACGAAAAAAAAAATAATTAAATCAATAAAATCAGGATTATTTCTTTATTTTCGTTACACCCATACTATTGATCCTTGGCTAACGAAAGGTGCGCCCCGACGTGGTGAGATTCATACATGTCGCCCTTTGTGTCTAGACTCACTATCTGAAGATTGTGGATTACAATTTATTTTTTATATGCATTACTTTAACTTGGAATTCTGGATTTTTTTAACAATGTCTACTCAATTTTAAATAATTTGCTTTAGAAAAACAGGAAGACAAAAAATTAATATTAAAATAAGCAAATATACAGTAGATTATCTTAGGAGTTGAAGCTGAAAAATGGGGTGTAGAATCCATTTCTGTCTTTATAGCTATTATCTTTCATCAGCTTGTGGAATAGAATTTTGTGCATCTGAATCATGGCACAAATCCTAAGGGAAAAATTACTACCCAGACATATTTTATAACAGCAAGATACTGCACCATTATATTTCATCAATACTGCACTTGCCAAAAGTTTAAAATAGCAAAAGCATTTACTATACTGGAAATATAATCATAGTGGAAAAGTAGAAAGCTGTTTGATAAACCAAAGACAAAGTGCAAATAAGACATTTCCTGAACAGAAACATCTATCTATCTATCTATCTATCTATCTATCTATCTATCTATCTATCTATCTAAAGGAAATAGTTATTTGATCCCTTGCTGATTGTATAAGTTTGCCCACTGACAATGAACAGTCTATAATTTTAAGGGTAGGTAAATTTTAACATTGAGAGATAGAATTTCCAAAATAAAATCCAGAAAATCACATTGTATAAATTATATACATTTATTTGTGTTTTGCAGTGAGAAATAAGTATTTGATCTCTCTGGCAAACAAAACTTAATACTTGGTGGCAAAACCCTTGTTGGCAAGCACAGCAGTCAGACCATTTTTTAAGTTGATGATGAGGAATTTTGGTCCACTCCTCTTTGCAGATCATCTCTAAATCATTTAGATTTTGAGGATGTTACTTGGCAACTCAGAGCATCAACTCCCTCCTTAAGTTTTCTATAGGATTAAGGTCTGGAGACTGGCTAGGCCACTCCATGATCTTAACGTGCTTCTTTTTATGCCACTCCTTTGTTGCCTTGTCTGTATGTTTTGGGTCATTGTCTTGCTGGAAGACCCAGCCATGACCCATTTTTAATGTCCTGGCGGAGGGAAGGAAGTTGTCACTAAGGATTTTACGATAGGTGGCTCCATCCATTTTCCCACTGATTCGGGGAAATACTACTGTGCCCCCAAAACATAAAGTTTCCACCTATATACTTGACAGTAGGGATGGTGTTCTTTGGGTAATAGACAGCATTTCTCTTCCTCCAAACACGGCAAGTTAGGTTAATGCCAAAGAGCGCAAATTTTGTCTCATCTGACCACAGCACCTTCTCCTAATCACTCATAGACTCATCCAGGTGTCATGGGCAAACTTCAGATGGGCCTGCACATATGACTTCTTGAGCAGTGGGACCTTGGACCAAAGCTCCTCCTGACATGTGTGCAAACCTCATCATCAACTACAAATAATGTCTGACTGCTGTGCTGAGGGATCATTTACTTATTTCTCTCAGCAAATCACATGACCATGTTTTATATATTACTGTTTTGCCTTGTGAATGCGATTTTCAGCTCCCTCTCTGTACTGTATTATTTATATTATATATATATATATATATATATATATATATACATATAAATATATATTTATATATATATATATATATATATATATATATATATATATATATATATATTTATATATATATATATATATATATATATATATATATATACTGGTTCCATCAGTCCCATAGGCATTGAGTGGGGCAGGAGTGCACAATCTGCCGCTTCAAACCAGGTGCTTGGTTTGCATCATGGTCCAGCCATTTTTCGAAAATACTGGGTGGTTTACATTAAAAAAAAAATGATGAACCTGCCACCCAGACAGTACATTTATACACAGATAAGTGCCTGAAAGTAGACATAAAAACAAATCTGTTGAAAACTGATCCAGCTACCAAACCACTTTTAAATGTCTTGTTCTTTTTGTGTTACAGTTTTTGTCTGTCCACAACAAACATATTGGAGAAGATTTACTTATATTGATTCTAATTTATAAAGGCACCAGAGTAAAATACAAGAAGATTCACTTGCTTCTTAATAATTAATTTCCATATGCCACAAATTTAAATTCATGCCAAACATAAGCTGTAAAAGATTTCTGCCATGAATTACATAAATTCAGTGCCAAAAGGGGCACAAAAATGTTCAAAAGTCACACATTTTTGTACAAATGAGATTAGAGCAGAAATTTGAGACTTTGTCAAAAAACTTGTATGCAATGTTTGTTAAATTCCCAGCACATTATATAAGGGTATATTTTATTAGATAAAATGATTAGATATTATGTTGTCAGTGGTTAATGGGTAAAAATGCATGTTCTATAGCAGTAATTTTTTGGATAATGCATGAACTGATCGGGATCCCGTTATTTTTATAATTTTTTATTTTTTTTTCTAACCAAAGCATAAAGAAAATTTGCAAGATCAGGGTGAATTTAAATAATGTGTGTACGGAAAATGTTTTAAATATTAAAATAGTTTTGACAAAACTAATTACAATTTTTTTTTTTTAAAGTTTTTATGCCTGTGGCTGTCCATCCTCCTTTTAATTGAATACCTGGATATTATGAATATACAGAGCCCATCATTGTTCAAATCAGGTGTGTTGGTAATTTTGGGTACTAAATAGTGTTTTATTAACCAATATTTGGGAAAGTTTCATTTTTCTATGACCTGTTAGGGAGGTTGGAGTTAATAGAGTGGGGTTTGCTGTTCAGGATCCACACCTTATCATCAGTGACAAAGACTTGCCCAGCTCTACATTACACAAAAAGTTCATTTAATTTAATGTATACTATGTAATTCTTAATTTGTCTTGTGATAGTGTCATAGAGAAATTAAAAGCATGAACTACTTTCAGTCCCACAGAAAACAATGGACCAAAATGTTTTTTAATGTTTTGTTTCCCTTTTGGGAGGTGATTATAAAAAAACTGTTTTAATTTAAGTGAAAATATATTTTTTAAAAAAAAACTGAAAATTTTAGAAACTTTAAAAAAAAAATTTTTAAACCAATTACGAAGCTTTTAAATTTTACAGCAGCATTAGTTCCACTAAAAAAAAAGTGTTTTGCTGCTAAATAGTTTTTACCAATGTCCGGGGAAAGCCCCGGGGAACCGCCGCCCCCCCCCCGGCCCCCTTGGGGGGGCCGCGGCTTTGCCCCCGGCACGTGGGCGCAATTGGGGGCCCCCCTGGGGGGCGCGGAGGGGGGGCAGAAGGGGCGGGGTTTCCGGGGAGACCTCCCCTTCCCCCCGGGAACTCATTTTCCCCCGCGGCGCGGGGGCAAACAGTGGGGAAAGGCCCTTTCCCCCCTCCCGCTCGTCGGAAAAAATGGGGGACGAGCACTTGGGGGTTTACTGCGGCAGTCATCGTTCCCAAAGGGCGTTTTGACGGGGGTGCGGGCTGCGGCCCAGGAGGCACCGGGGGCCGGGGGCGCCGGCCCCTGAAAAGGGAGGACTGCAGCGGGGGGAAAAAGGGGAAGGGGGGGGGGCAGGGCCCAAACCGCAAAGGTTGGGGCCCCAAAAACCCCCCCAGGACTCCCCCGTCCCCAAGGGGACCCCTCCGGGATCCCCCGGGGCCCGGGCGGGAACGCTTTTAAGGCGGTGGGTCTTTCCCCCCCCCGGCCCGGAGGAACCCCGGTGGGGCCAGCGACCCCTGGGGGGGGGCGGGCGGGCCGGGGGGGGCCCAGCCTGGCTCTGGGCCCTTTGCTGCTCCCCCCTAGTGTCGTTTGGGAGGTCCGTGGTCGCGGTGCCCCCCCCTTTGGGTTTTGTCCCGGCCCAGGGGGGCACCCAGGCAGAAAGGAGGGCATTTTGGGGAAGGTGCCCGCGCTAAACCGGGGAGTGCGGGGCAAATGACGTATGGACGGGGGGCGGACGGCTGGCCCTGGCGGTTCTGACAACGAGGAGGCGGGATCACTGCCGCAGGTTTGGGCCCAAGTCACAAAGTCCATTCCCAACGGCCTGCCCCGGGTGGGGGCCTCCCCCCCCCGGGGGTTTAGATGGCTTGGACCGGGGCCCGGGGGGGGATCAGGGAGGACACGAGGGGTTTTTTCAGGAACGAGGGCCCAAGATTCCAGGATGAGGGTTGGTGGTTCACACCCCCACGCAGCCTGGTGGTTTTTTGCCCTTGTAAAGTTTTCTTTTCCTTCATATTGGGGGGTTTAGCGGATGGGGGGAAGTAAGGGGTTTTACAGCGTTGGGGCCGCGGGGGGGGTCCCAGCAGGGGGGCCCTTTGCGGGTTTTGGGGGGGGAGCCTGGGGGCGGGCGGCGGCTTTGCGTGAATTTGCGGGGCTTTTTTGGGGATGGGGGAGGGGTGCGCCGGTGGATGCCGGGGGTTTTCTCCACTCCGACGGGTTTTTGGGGCCGAGCCTGAGAGGGGCCGGGGGGGGGTTCCCGAGGCCGGGGGTCTGGAGGTTTTGGCCCACTTTTCGGGCAGACAGGGAAAGAACCTCGGGGAAAAGTGTGGGGAAAGATGATCTGGGCTGGGGTGGGGTTCTATTTTTTCCCTTCGGGGGGCCCCGGGGGGCCCCACTTAAAAGCAAGAGGTGAGGGATAAATATCAAAAGGACGAAAAACGTGGAGATTTTTTCCCCTTTTCCCCCCTGGAAATTTTAAATCTAGAAAAGGGGAAAAAGGGGATAAAAAGAAAAAAAGGAGGAAGAAGAGAAACGTCGGGGGGCGCTTGATCCCGCAGACTTTAAACAAATTTGGTTTTGAAAGGCTTTTTGCTATCTTAGCAAGGTTTTGGTGAAAAGCCCCGGGAGAATTGTTGGGGCATTATTCTTTTAAATATGGACTCGATAGGGGGAGGCATATGGGGCCCATATGGGGGAATGGCTTGGCCCCGTTGGGGACAGCAATTCCCGGCAGAGGAAGGGGTCCCGCCCATCTAAAAGGGTTTTGGGACCCAAAAGGACTTTGGGCCCCTTGGCTGGGGGTTTTGGGGCCCCGACTAAGTTGGGGAGCCCTTTCATGGGGGGGCCCGGGGTTTTTCCCCGGCCAAAGCGGGACGGCGGAGGACCGGAGAAAGGGCCGGTCGGTCAGGTGAAAAAAAGGGCGGAGGTTTTGGGCCCCATTTAACAGGGGCCCAGTGAAAAATTCCCGGAACCCGGGCCCGGGCCGTTTACAAACACGCCCGGGTTCGTTCTGGGGGGGCTCCTCCCACCCATTTTTCAAAATGCTTCAAGAAGGAAAGGGACAAAAAAAAGAGAGCGGGTCAGGTGGCCAAGGGGGTGACCCCGGTGAGGTTCGCGAAAAGGGTTCCTTTTATTGGACAGATATCCGGATGGGGAGGGGGCGCGTTTTTTGGGGGGAAAGGTTTTTGATGGGGGGTTCGGGGTTTCCCCCTCCAGCCCACATTTTTTCCCTTTTTTCCTTGCGGAATTTGAGGTCAGCTGGGGAGCATCCTGCTGTAGGGGGCGGAAAAGGCTCACAAAGGAGGTCCCGGGGGCAGGAGGGGCCGGGGCCTTTTTTGGCAAACCCCCCCTTTCCCCCGGGAACCGGGTAGTTTTCCCCCCTTGGGGATTTTTTCCCAAAAGAAAGGCTGAAAAATTTTTTGGGGGTTTATCCATCATCTTTTTTCGCCCCAAAAGGGGCAATGGGTAAATGATGGGATCTCGCAAGAGCTTGTTCGGTGGTGTATACTCCTTTTTAAACGAGGAAAGTTGCCCTTGGGTGGCGTTTTGGGGCAGGACCCCTTTAAAAGGCAAAGGGACTAAACATAGAGTCGGTTTTTGTCTGTTCCCCAGTTCATGAAGATAGTTTGAGGTTTTGGGGGTGTTTTTTGGGGGGAGGGTAAATTTTTTTGGGGACCCGTTGTTGCCCATGGGGCTCCAAAACGTGTTATTTTGAGGCAAAAAAGCTCTTTTTTTAGAATGGGTGGTGCGGGATGTATAAAGGCCGGGGAATTCCATCATTCTTTTATTTTGGACGCCTTTTCTTTGTGTGGGCCCGGGGGGGGCCCCCGATATTGGCTCTCTGCTGCAGGCAAATGCGATGGGTGGCGGATCATTTCGGGTTTTTCCTTTACGGCTGACAAGCCCGGAAGGTCCAAGTAATTTATGAAATTTTTGGGGGATCTGCATGACTCTTTAAGATGGAATGAAAGGTTCCCGGAGAAAAAAATTAGGGATTTTGGGTTGGGGTTTGGGAAGGGGGCGTGTCCCTAGGAAAAGTTTTAAATTTTGGGGGACTTACATTTTTTGCGGGGGAAACTAATTTTGCATCCCGGATCAGGGCCTAGGGGGAGGGTTTTTGCCCGGCGTTTGGCGGCTCCCCACGTGGGGGATCAAAAGAAGCCCCTTTCATTTTGAAAGGGTTTTTATGGGAGCACAAAAGAGGTTTTTGGAAGGGGGGCTAATTTTTAGTGAAGTCCCAAGGGTTTCCGTTCCTTGATTAAAAGGGGAGGAGTTTGTCGAACCAAGAGATTGAGATTTTCACGGAAATGCAGCGGGGCAGCACAGGGTTCGGAGCAATTTGGGGAACGGGGTGGTGTGGGCCCGCGGCCGGCGGTTTTGGGTTTTGGGGCTGTCGTGGTGCGGAATTTGGCTTTCCTGGAGCTGTTTCCCCTAGTGGTGGGATGGAGCTGTGGGGGAAGCAAATTCCGGGACCGGAAAAAATTTTTCTTTTTTGCGACAATCTTTGGGTAGTTCAGGGGCCCTCAAAAGCTTAGGGGCCCCGGGGCGTGCCCCAGTTGGGTTTCCCTGTTGCGATTTTTGGTTTTTGGGGCTGCCTGGAATTAAATTCATGGGTAAAAGGGGGGGACCGTCCGGGGGTTTTTAATTCGGTTTGGGGTTTATTTCTCTCTCGTTTGCAGTGGGGTCGATTCCGGGAAATTGGCTCCCTCGGATCTGGGAATCGGGGAGGAATGCCCCCTTCCCTCTTTTTCCTGGCCCTTCCCAGACGCCCATAAACCCCCGATTCGGTTTTTCGCTGTCAGGTGGGGCCCGGGCCCTTTTGAAGCAGCCCCGGGTACGGTGGGCAGAATGGGTCAGTGCTTTGGGGGGGACGTTAACATCGGGGTGATGACCAGGATCGGTGCCTTGTTGTTTTTTTTCTGGCACATTGTTTAAGGGGGGGGGGTGGTCGGCGGCTGAGTCTCTAGATTCGTTGGGCCCGGGTTGGCCCTTTTTGTTTTAAGATGCGTGGATTGGGTTTTGAGGGAAGGCTTCGTCGTTTTGCTCGGGCTTTGCGGGGTTTTCAGGAGGGGGCGGGCCGGGAGGGGCCCAGGAGACCTGTGGTCTTTGCACTCCTTGAGCGGTTTGTTGGGGGGTTTGGTGGGGGTTTTCCGCGTAATTACAATTGAAACCCTTTTTCCGCCCCCGGGGTTTGCGTTGCCCTTTTTCGGGGGTTTAAGGGTTAAGGGGGGCTGGTTCCCCCCGTCGATCCAGAGGGGGGGGTTTGCAGGGGGAAAAATTTTTGGGTGTCAGTGGGGGCATGGTCCCTTTTTTTGATCCGGGGGATTTAAAAAAAGGACCATCCGGGGCAGGGGAAAGAAGGGTTTAAATTTTTCGACGGGTTTTCCCGGGGGTTTTTTTGTGTTTCCCGGGGGAAAAAAGGGGGGCTGGCTTTTTTTGGGGCCCTTTCGGAGGGTCCAAGGTGGGCCCTCCTGGTTATGAGGATGGGTCCTTTGTTTTCTCGTTTCCCGTTTACGGCATTTTTCAGGAGTGTGAAAATAAACATTAGGGTTGGGAAACCGAGGGGTTTTGCCCCCCAAACTTTTCGGATCAGGGGGAGCCCCGGAGGCTGCGAGTTTGGGGGTTTTAGCCCGGGGGGTCGGCGCAGGATTGGGCGTTGGGGGAAACGATAGATACAGGCTCTATGTGCCGGGCCAAAATTTAAACTCTTAGCAGCTGGCGGGGGGGGGGACGTCATGGGGGGGTTGGGGGCGCTATTTTCTTATGTTTTTTTTGATTTTGTCTATTCTAGAGGTTCCCCCCTTTCCCCGTCGGGGTCCCAGGGCATTCCCTACGTCCCTTGGGGGGCCGAGCGTGCGGAACTTTTCGGCCGAATGGGCGCCAAATGGGGATACCTAGGATTTTTGGCTTTTGGGGTTTGTTGGTTGGGGGGGGGAGGTATGCTGGATGGGGGTAGTGGGCCCCAATCATGCGTTTTGCCGGGTTTAGAGAGACATTCCGGACTTTTTGGTTATTGCATTTTGGGGGGGAAAGATTTAGGTTGGGACCTCCAAGGGGGGCTAACGCCCGGGGCATTTTAAATTTGAAATTTTTTCGGTTGTGGTCAGATTCCCCCGAAATTTATTATTGTTTTTGGGGGACAAAAGGGGTTTCCCGGATCATTGGAGGGGGGCTCGCTCAGGGATGTTTGAATAGGGCATGGGTAAAGGGAAACCGGGCGGTTTGGGAGGGTTTGTGGGCCCGGGAACGGCAAGTGTTCGTTCGGGGGATTTGGAACTGTCGGGGTAGGGAAATTTTTTGGAAGGGGCCGAACCCGGGGTTTAAATTTACGGCGGGGGAGGGCTAGAAACTTTTGGGGTTTGGGGATACAGGAAGGTATTGAAAGGGGGAGTTGGCTTTTGGGGGTGGGCCCCGGGATCATGAGGTGTAAAGGGGAAAGCCGTGGGGGGCGGCAGGGGGTTTTTTTGGATTGGAGGAGGAGTTTTGGGTGAGGAAGTCCTTAGGGGTATGACTTCCCCCAGTTTTTTGGGCTAAAATTGAACCCCGGCCCCGGGGAAGGTGGGCTCTTTCCAAAGGGTTGGGGATCCCTGGAAGGGCGAATTGGGCGAGCCCTAAAGTATGGCTTTTTTTTTTGGGCCTCCGAGTAGGGGAAAGCGGGTGGGGGTAAGATTTTTTTTGTCCCCTTTTTGGGTTTTTGGTCGCCAGGTTTGTTTTTAGCTTTCCCAAACCTCTGCCCCAGTGGGGGGATAGGCACGTTGTTGCCTGGTTGCTATTGGTTGATTCTTTTTTAAAAAGGAAGTTGGGGGGAAATTTTTTGGTTTACAGATAAAGGTTTTCGGGTATGGGATATGGAATATCTATATATGCATAGAGTTGAATAGGAAAATCTATTTAATTTTATTTTGTTTTTTTGGATGGTTTTTTTAATTATTTATTTTATATTTATATGCAAATTAAGTTTATGTTTTTTTTTTTGTTTAAAAAAATCGGCTTTCTGTGGCCATTTCATTCCAATCGGTGGTTTTGTTTTAAATTTTAATTTTTGGAATGTGGGGTGTGGGGGGGGGGGGTGAAGGGGAGAGTGGGTAAAATGAGGGGAGGGGGATGGGGGAGTGGTTTGGTGGTGGGGCAGAGGGAAAACCTCAGTGTTGCTCAAAGGGGGGAAGGAACGCGCCGGACCCCCCCCCCCCCCAAAAAAAACCCCCCCCCCAAACCCCGGCCCCCAAAAGGGGGGGGCCCGGGATCCCCGGGACGCGGGCCAAAATTTTTCGCTGGGGGGGCGCGGAGGGGTGGGGTGGGCGGGGAGAAGTGGCGAGGTCCCGGGGGACCCCCCCTTCCCCCCTGTAAAATCAGTCCCCGCGGCGTGAGGCCCAAAAATCCCGCCCCCCCTCCCCCCGGAAAATTTTTTTGGGGTTTTATGGAGGCTTTAAGGGGTTTGGGGGGCAGGGGTCCCTGGTTGGGGCCCAGGGCGGCGGGGTTCTTGGAGTTTGGGGGAGGATTTTTGGGGGAGGGGAAATCATTAGGGAAAATGATTTCCTCAGTTTTTGGTCTAAATTTACCCCGGCCCCGGCGAAGGGGGGGCTCTTTTAGGGGTGGTATCCCTGGAGAGCGAATTGGGCGAGCCATAAAGTATGTTTTTTTGGGGCCTCCCAGTCCCTTTGGGAACGGTGGGGGTAAGATCTTTTTGTACCTTCTGGGATTTTGGTGCCAGGGGTTTTGTTTTAGCTCCAAGGGCCCTACCCCAGTGGGGGTTTGGACGTTGTTTCCTGGTTTTCTATTGGTTGATTCTTTAAAAAGGGAAATTGGGGGGGGTTTTTTTGGTTTTTCGATAATGGTTTACGGGGTTTTCATATGGGTAAAATATATATATGCATAAGTTTTTTAAAGGTATATTTATTTATGAAAGTGTATTTTGGATTTATTTATATATAATTTTTTAAAATATTTATATGGGAAAAAAAGTTTATGTTGTATTTTGGGTTTAATTTTAAAACGGCCTTTCTGTGGCCTTTTCATTCCAAACCGGGGGTCTGTTTATTTAATTTTGGGAAAGGGGGGTCACGGGCAGCGAGAAAAGTGGTAAGTGAGGGGGGGGGGGATGGGGGGGGGTTTGGGTTTGGGGTGGGCCCGAGCAAGCCTCAGTGTTGCTTTAGGGTCAAGTGTATTTCCCCTGCTAGTGGGCCAGAATTTGTCAGCTAGCATTAAAGGATTCCTTGATAGTGCTTTTCCATCGTGGAAATATTTTGGTTTGAAAAATTTACCTTTGGTCAAAAACCTGACTGACTAAGATTTGCAGGGGAGAATTTCAAATGTAAAAGGGCAGAAAATTCTTTTTTATGTTAAAATCGAACTTTTTTGAAAAGTTAAATTTCCCTAGAAAAACCTTCTCAAATTTTTAAAACCCTCTAACCGTAACAAATTTTTTTTACTGTTTTTTTCCCATGAAAAAGTTCTAGTTCGACATGCTTTTTTTCAGTTTTGGTTTTCAGCAGTTTTCTGCATTTTTGGGGGGCCATCCAACCCCTTTTCCTGAACTTTTGGCAGTTATAAATCAGTGCAGGCCTGTCAAAAATGTAATCACTGGGGTTGTAAGGCTCTCATTGACTGCTAAAATCACATGCCCCAAAGGGGTTTTTTATATTTCACTGTTTTGCCTTGTGAATGCCATTTTAAGCCACTCTCTGTACTGTACAGATTTGCTCTTAGAAAGATAGATAGCATTTTCCTCTCCATGACATCATTAGTTAGGAATTTTTGGGATTGCATTTTTTTCCCCAAACCCCCAAAAACCCCCTGTTTTTTTGGGAAAGCATTTGCAGGGCCCCAAAATAACATCTAACTATCATATATGTGGATTAGTTAAAATTCCAGAGTGCTTGGATTTGCATACTCAGTCCCCAAAAGTTCTTTTGTTGCTTTTTTGGGGGGTTCCCGTAATTGTAAAAACACCCATCCCCAAATCTATGTGTCAAAGGGGTTTTTTTTTGGGCCCCCCGGGAAAGGAAAGGGGCCCCATGGGAAAGCTGCTCCCGCTGAAACCTCCTATAGATACGTCATGTTTGGGCAAGCTGTCCCATTTTTTCAGTTAGCCGTTGAAAGGAATGAAGTATTTTAGCCCTAATTTTTTTTTGTCACTCTTAGACCCAAATTTTCTTCACTAAGTTGTTCCACTATCCAGTTTACTTTTTTATGGATGGTAATTGAAAGCTTCTCCTCACCTGTATAGGTATAAAAATTAACCGGGGAAACATCTCCCTCCCTTTGGACTTTAATGGGGTTTTCCAGTTCGAGTTTCCTAGTTTGAATGCCCCCCGAGCCGAAAAAACACTAAAGTTCGAGGTTTAATCGAATTTAGAATTTTTTTAACTGCCCCCACTCTTCTCTATTAAATTTTCAAAATTACATTTTTGCATTTTATCCTTTCTAGGCTTCAAAAAAAGATTGTCACCAAATTTGATATTTTTGGTGCTAAACAGTTCCCAAAGGGAAATTTTGAAAAATCCTTGAATGATTTCCAAGAAATTTTTCTCAGGCCCCATAGCAGCTCTTTTAAAGTGCTTGTCATTCATGTGTGCCCGGTTTTGTGGACCAAAAAATAATGTTTTCCTTTGTTTTTGGGGCTTTGGGTTATTTTTGGGAAACATTTGTTTTGGAAAACAAAAACCCCTTTTTTCCTTTTCTTTTGCTTTTAAAAAATTTTTTTATATCAGCCCAAGTTTTAGTAAAGTATAAATTTTTTTCCCCGGGAGTAAAACTGGTTATGGATTCCCCAATTTCCCTTCTACTTAATTTAAACGGGGTTTAGCCCATTTGTCCATAGTGGCACAAAAACGGAAATATTTTTATATCCTGGCTGCAACCCAAGCAACGTGCCCCAAATTTATAGAGTTTTTATTTTGCGGGGTTTTTGTAAATGGGGGGTTTTTTTAAAAAAAGGGTTCCATGTTCTTTTATGTTTCCTTCTTTGTGGAGCAAGCTAAGGGTTTTAAAGGATAAAACTTACCATTGTAAAATTATGACATTTTTGGGGCTTAACACTGATGAAATAATAAAGAGACACCACTATTTCCCAATCATACTGACAACCTAAAGCGTGAACAATCAATCAATGTCGGTGCAAAAAAAGCACGGGTTTTCCCAAACCCGTTAAAAAAAAAAAGGTGTTAAAACATTTTTGAGATTTTTAAAGACTGAAACTTTTTTTATAGGTAACAGCAAATGCCTCCTTGAAATTTTTTCTTTTTACAAAAAAAAGTTTACAACCCCAAGTCCCTTCAGTTTTGGCTGTGTTATAAGATGGGTTTACCAGTATACAAAGCCTAAATGAAATTTAAATTGGTTCCCCCTTGCTGACACTTTGGAAAGGGAACATCTTTTATTGGCCCATATCCTCTTGGCCCCCAATTCCTTTGGGGGCTTTGGTACTGGAAGAGTGTTATCAGCGGCACTGGTCTCAAAACTAAGGCCCGATTTGGGGTTTTTCAAGGGGTTAATAGAGAAACCCGATCTTAGTAGAGGGGGAAAAGGAAAAAAATAACTCTAAAGCCCTTTGGGTTTAATGTTCTCCTCCCCTTACTGAGCCACTCAAGCCTAAAAACAGCCCGCCAGGATCGCTTGGGTCTGCAAATTTATTAGGGACAAAAACCCGAAAAAAGCGTTGTCCCGCGATGAGAGATACTGGCTAGGGTAAAAATTCCCTTTTTCTTCCCCAAGACTCGGTGGGGCAAAAGCAAATTTAGGATTTTTTTACATCCAGCAGGGGGAACTTTGGGGTTATCAGCCCCTTTTACCATGATGCCCTTTTGGGTATAGAGAAAAAAAAAAAAACCCTTGATTGGAAGAAGTTTTAAAAGTTTGGGGCACATGTTTCTTCTGTCCCTGCCAAATCATTTTAGACTCAAATGGCAAAGGGCTTGTGGGGAACTTCTAAGTCAACCCGTAAGCTCAAAAGCACATCTTGCACAACAGATGTGAGGACCCAGGATTTGTTTTTTATCACCCAAACTTGTATCCAAAGAACAGCTCATAGGGTTTTATGAGGGGAGTGTTTATGGTGGGGTCTTTGAAACTTAAATGGTTTTTTTCTTTCCAAAAAAGTAACAGAGGGTATTGGAATGTTCCCAAAACTGACGAGAAAAGGGGTTTTTTATAAAAATCTTTCTGTAGTAGTGTATATTGCTTAATTTTTAAAAAAAAAATTGAAAAATTTTTCCCAAACAGAAATTTTCAGCCCCTGCGGAGGGGTCCAGACATGCCCAGGGGGTGGGCCCGTAGTAACAATTTTCCCCGAAAGTTTTGCAACTTCAATGAAATGTAAGGAATTCATAAACCCTTTTTTTTGCTTATAAATTAAATAACAGCAAATAAAGGGACTCTGAGCAGGGGGTTTTCCCACTATTTAAAAGGGTTTTCAGGGTTTTCACAAAAATTTTTACCTGTAGGATAGGTAATAAATGTCTTTAATGCTGGGACTCCCAAAAGATTGCTAAAATCGGGTCCAGAGTCCCCATTTTTCCTCATTTGGGCATAAGAGGAAGATTTTAAACAGTGCGGGGGGTTTGAACTTTCAAAGTTTTTTTGGACTGATGTAGTTAGCGGGGTACAACAGAAACAGTGGATAGGGGAAAAGTTATGATTTGGGGGAAAACCCTTTTAATTTTAAAAACATTCTTATTTTAATGGATATGAATTGTACCAAAACATAAAAATCTTTCATGAAACCCCTTTTTCTTTGTACAAAAAAGGGAAAACTGTTACAGCAATACACTTGTGCATGTACTGTAATGGTTTCCTTTCTGTCCCCTAACTCAGAAAATTTTTTTCTCTATAAAAACAAGTGAAAGATAATTTAAAATTTTAAACAAAGAATTTAAATTTCAGAAAAAAGTCCTTTCCGTAATTTTTTAGGTTTCCCCCCCCCACCACACACACTATATACTTTTTATCCCAAGTTGGAATTCATTGATCAAATTTAATCTAATTCTAAAAGGGGATAGATTTTCAGCTTTAGTGAAAAATTTGGTTACAACTAAAATGGGTGGGAAACGATTCTTTAAAGAAGTGGAATTTTTTTAGAATTTCAGGAAAAAAATTCCATTTTTGCACAAAGCCGAAGTTTAGGGTGATTCTCGGGGAAGAAGTTGTTTTTTTTTGCTAAAATGGGCCCCAAGCACAAAGACATGGGCAGGGGGGAAAAGGGAAATCTGGGAGGGGAAAAAAGGAAAGACCCTAAATGACCCTGTGGGAGGGCATTTAAGCCAATAGAGACCCCGGGAGGGCTTTTTGTGACGTCACGCCTTTTAAATAAAAGGACGCCAAAAACTCGCTCCTCCCCACTGCTTCCTTGTGCTTGGGAAACAGCAGCAGAGATCTCACAAAAGGGGAAAATTTTCCCTTTTTAAAAGGCGAAATTTTTGGGGGGGGGGGGGGGGGTCACCCGCTTTTATGAGACGGGTCCCCCTTTTCCCTTTTTTTATTTTTTTTTCAGTTTGTGGGGGGGTTGTAAATTTAAGCCAGGGTGGGGCTAATTCGCCCCCCTTTCATTTTAAAAATTTCCTTTTGGTCATTTCTGGAGGCTTGGGAAAATCCAAGGGTTTTAAAAAGCCCGTTAAATGGTTTTACAAAAGACAAATTTTTTTTCCCGGTCAAATTTTGAGCGCTTTTTTATCCAAGGGTTAATTAGCCCGTTTGTGCTTTTAAATTTTAGTAAAATACACGGGGGTTTTTATTTTTTTCCCGCAAAAGAAATTTTTTTGAAATTGAATTAAAATCATAAGAAATGCTTTTTGGGCATAAAAGCAAAAATTTAGTACTTTAAAAGGAAAAAAGAAAAAACCCGAACAAAGAATGTAAACATTTTAACAACCCGGCCCTCATTCCAGTTAAACATTAAAATAAAATTTCGGGCAGTAAACATAAAAGTAGTATACAAAGTCAACCTATTCAATTGTTCTAATATACTGTTTTCAAATTTGTAGGGCAACAGTCAGAAGTAAAAACCCCCAAAGTGGGGATTAATTGTTCAAAAAATAGGGTTTAAGTCTGGTGGGGGAAAAGGTTTCCCTCCAAGGGGGCCCAAAATTTTCCCCGAAAATCCGCCCACTTTTTGTGGGGGACAATGAGAAAGTTTTACATTTTAATTGATGGTTTTTTTCAAAATTTTGACTTCCTTTAATGGGGGGTGGGATGTACTTTTTCCTTAGCTGCAATGTGTATCGTGGCAATTTAGAGTTGGGGCAACAATGCAGTGTGGGGGAAAAAAAGTTAGGGAAAAAATTTATATAAGGTTAAATCTAGAAGAGCTTTAAATCAGGAGGGGAGGGTGAAT